>JAZHYW010045257.1:0-48813 GCA_037355805.1 Ixodes ricinus | reverse complement strand
ATTGCAGAGTTCTAAACGAATTACCAGCCAAATTAAACCGACGGCCGAATGAACTTTTCAACCGGAGTAATACGCAATCATAATCAGATTCGTCATTCTTGTCCAGCTCGCTTGCACCTTTGCATTTAATCTCGTTTTAATCAAAAAGAAGCCAATTTGAATTTCATGTTTTAATTTATTCTCACTTGCAGAACATTGGTACAGTGTAATTTTGAATAAACCATGCCAGTGACCGTCTGAAAGCTATATTATTTTTGCGACTGCGCTCCCCCCCCCCCCCCCCAGGGGCCAAAAAAGAAAACTGCAGCAGGAACAGTTGTCCCTTGTAGCGCCATTGCTCTGTTTTTGTTTTTTTTTTTGTGCAACAGGAGGCAAACTTTACTTGTCCGTTCCTTTGATCCCTTTTCTCCATGATTCAGCTTTACTAGTGTGCTCACGCAGGCCATTAACAGTGTCCTCTTTTATGACGGTCTCGTAAAGAGGAGTCTGCGCAACTGAGGTTGGCGCTGTGTCGCTAAGCCTTAGCGAACGTGCAGCGAGCGATGTCATAAAAGGGGACTCGTGATTTTTTTCAACGCCACTATATTTCGTTTTGCCTTACCATGTACCGCTGATGATTCTGCGGTTCAGCAAAGCCAATCCAATTCCGTGTTAGCGTCTACTGACTTTCTGGGGCAAAGCATGCGAAGTCAAGGACCTGTAGTCACGCGGTGCGTTTATGGTGTTGGATTGGCTGGGGAGATTCGTAGCGCCCACTGCGGTTCATCTCAGGGTAAAAGAGAGTGCAGTTCCTCACACTGGCGTCTAGTCCGTGTCGCTTCGCATGCGTGCGACACCATTCGCAGTCATAAAGTTCCGTTAACCTGACAAGGAGGCAAGCAAGGGCTGAATTTCTGCCGAGGATGAAGTTTTTATAAAATGGTTATTCCGCAGGATGACAGTACGAAGTAGTTTAGCAAGAAGAACTGCGTATAGTAGACGACCTAAGCGTTCGCGCGCTTTCTTTTTTTTTCTTTGAGAACGTTCAGGTAGATATGTAATTTCGAGAAGTGTAGTATGCGAAGTAAAATAAAACAAAATACACATATAAACGATAAAAGAGTGCTAGAAAATACACCTGCTTCTAACAACTTTTAATCAGGCGCAAATAAAGTATGTGGGCACAGCGTGACGCTGTTAACGCGAAAATTGCACGTGCACATTTTTCGTCATTTTGCCTGGAGAGTGAACTGAGATGTTTATCAAGCTTAAGTTGGTGCATGTCTCCTCTGGGCTGACTAGTTTGCTGCAGACACTTTTGTTATTTTAAATTATATTTGCTATTCCAGGCAAACTTTTCTGAGGTTAATTCGTAGAGCTTGGATTTTCAGATTGATAATAATTACTTTTCATTTGTTCCCTGAAGCCCGCCGAGGTCAGCGACTTTATCCAAAGGAAATGCTTTCTTTATTTCAAGCATTAATTTGTTTTATTATTATTATTATCAGTCGCTGGTAAAATACAATTTCAGGCAGCACTGCAATACTTGGCCAGTGTCGTGCCAGTGTCTTCTCCAAAGTAATTTCCATTTCACCCAAATTTAGCTTTGCACCAAGGCTCGATATCCGACCGGTATTGGCGTACTGTGGTTTCACCACCGGCCAAATATTGGCGCAATATCATGCAAATAATCTACGGGTCACAATTTCGCCCTGGTATTGGCGCTATATCGTGCGAGCATTAAATGGATCGGCCCATGTATTTCGGCCGGGGTTGCATTTGCGACTGCTCTGTATGGTCCTGACGTTGTGTAAGTACTGCTTTGTATAGGCTGTAGCATACACGGACAAACATAACTGTTTTCGATCACTCCCAGAAGTTTGCTAAACCATTACATTTACACACAGATTATTCTTGACACATTTACGAACGTAATACTTATCTGTAAAAGGGAAACCAATTTATTAAATAGAGTTACACTGTTTTTATACCAAACAGGACTCATAAAACAAACACGAAGGACAGTAGAGATTTAGTCAGAAGCAGGACTACAAACAGAAGTATGCTTGCAATGTAATTACGAATAAAACAGCGACATCATGTAATTCGTGATTGATGTATAATCCGACTTGAGCAGCACATAGCAACACAAACTGCAGTATGGAGATACAAAGTTGCCCACATTCAACCAAAGTCTCGCAGTCGCCGATGCGCAGATGTTTCTTTTTTTCTTCTTCAAAGCACGTCCAACAAATTTAATAATTATTCCATGAACTCCGATGACGAAAACTCTCCTTCCGGGAAAGTTGTTATGGACGCAGTCAGGCTGTTTAAAAAAACCACACCCGCGACTACAACGCACGAAAGCAGTAGAACACTGAAGCGCGCATTTTGGAAACCGCACCTACGTGGTCCTTTAACCATAGCCATAACTTGGCATGCGGCAAAACCTGGGTCCCAGTGAGCCCATCAGTGAGTCAGGAACGAGGGACATCACATGTTTTCGTCCGAGCGTTTTTGTTTTACGGACAGTAACGTGTTTCGCGCCATTTCTTTGATTTGATTTCTCGGGCAAAAAGTAAAAGATGCCGTTTCGTTTAATATCTTTTTTTGTATTTCTTTCAAACGTGAATTTTGAGTCAATCAAGACATTGGAATACCTCGCCAGCACAGCCGACTCAGAAGCAACACTCACGTGTCTAAACGTGAAACGACGGCGAGCACGGCATGTCTGGGTGGGGTCGGAGCGACCAATTCGATAGTTCACAAATATCGTCCGGATCAAAATGGTACCGGCATAATCTTTTCAATTTAACTCAATATCGGCGCAATACTGTGCGCTGCCTGGGCTAATACATTTCTAATGCATTCTGCACGTGGGGTGTTTTGGAAGTAGATAAATAGTGTACCTACACTTTTTTCGTCTTTAGTCCCTCTTTTGCGATAACGAGGATATTCGGATGGGTTGACGATCTCAACGTGATAAATGAACAGTTATGCATTCTTCCTTGCAATATTGCACGCTTCCTTTCGTCTCAATGTGGAAAATATACTCTCTAGGACAGACGCATGTTTTAGTTTTCTTTGAATATTTTAGTTAATTAGGTTTTTGCTTTTATTCAGATGTTGAATTTTGTGACGCGTTGACAGAACAAACGTACTTGGTTTGTGCGGGTGCATATAGACAGGTGCCTCGTTTTTATGTCAAAAGACACAGGCAGGCTAATACTCTATGTGTTGAATGCCTCAATACATTACATGGAATATAGTAAAATATAATAGGACCTTCTTGGGAGAATGAAGAATGCATATGCAGGCTTGTTATATACTACCAGTATTGTTAGTGCTGCCACAATATCCAGTATTGGTAGAGTTGCCACAATATCCAAAAAGTCAAGTCCAAGAAAAGCATTAGCCACCCTTAAGTGTCGTGTTCAATTAATGTTTTGTACAAAATCCTGCTAACGTATGGTAGAAGCTATGTTAGCCAGACTGGACGGTGCCTGAATGATCACCTTGTTAAGAGCATGATATTTGACTGAAATCTAGGGTGGGCGGTTATCTCCCCATGTAATTGCGATTCCTGCTCGTGTTCTCGATTCCTAAAGGCACAACAATAATGGACGTTATCGAGAGAAGACGACTCGTGAAATCTTAGAAGCGCATTTCATTAACAACTTGCGGGACTGCTGCATTAGCCGTCCTTCAGTGACACTACTTCAACATAGCAACCTTGTTTTTAGATCGGATTATAGGGCAAAGACATCGTAGTTAAAAGGTGTTGTGTCAGTGTGACACGCACTGCGTGCACCGCGTGTCTTTCAGAACGTTCTCTACTTCTTTCTTTTGAGTATAAGTTCTGTTGCCAAACAGCGCTTGTGTGTTGTGCATGTTACTTCTCTTTGTCCTTAGTCGTTTTATGGGCTGTTCTGTCAATATGACCTAGAAGGATCACCTAACAATTATAAAATACCTTTCGGATGTGTTTCTGTTAGTAGTTTAGGCTTTTTATTATTTGAAAATCACACGCATCTTGTCAAGGCATTACTCAGGTGTCGATTTTTGAGCAGGTACTGAATTGAGAAATAAATGTTGATAACCAGAATAACTTCCTTTATAACTTAAAAAGAAATTCCTTTTTTTCTGCGCTTTTAACATATATTTTAGAGAAACTATTACATATTTTAGCTGAAAATGCCATTTTGTGTCGGATATTAAACTTAATCAAAACATAACAGTTTGAAATGTTAAAATTAGGATATCCGAACACATTACTGAACAAGGCGCAAGTGTACAAAGCGACGTAACTGAAATCGTTTTTAGTTAAACACACAGCAAATAAATTGCACAAAACAACGATCATAAAGTAAGAGTTTAGTCTTAATTTTTAGCGGCTATAAACACGAAATGTTTTTCCATTTCATAAACAGCAGCTTATTGAGAAATTAGCAATCTTCATAAATACCCCATGTTCAGAAATTTGTTTTTTAGCGTGTGTGTAAATATTCGAATGGAACATCTAGTGCAACATATGAGAAGACTTTTATAACTATTGTGGAGACGAAGAAACGAGGCTTACCAGTTCTCGCCCCGGTGTCTAAGCTCCGACTCGCGGTGTCTAAGCTCATTCTCACCTCAAGAATGGTCGTAAAAGAAAAGCTTGGCTCCTTGTGGAGCGCTAGTAATTTCTCAATTTGTGTGGTGAATTCAGATAGTTCAATCATATTGCATTTAATATCAGTTGCTTACCTCATTGAAACATTGTTCAAACATACAAAGCATCTCTCATGAGGGTACTTTCCCTAATTTGTGGAAGTCTTCTATAGTTGTGCCCATACTCAAGGCTGGTGATCCGTCATTAGTTAGTAACTATCGTCCCGTTTCGTTATTGTGTGGTTTCCCAAAGGTTTTTGAAATGGTTATGCATAACTGGATCTCAAATTACCTCAGTAAAAAATTCAGTCCTTTTCAGCATGGTTTTTTAAAGGGAAAGTCTGTCGAAACAAATTGGTTCTCTTTTCTAGATTTCTCTGTGCCGATAGTCACAAACGGAGGCCAAACTGATGCTGTATATTTTTGACATGTCAAAGGCCTTTGACCGTGTAGATCATACTTTACTCCTTTGCAAACTTTCTTTTTATGTCATGTGCCCAAAGCTTTGTGAATGGTTCAGGAGCTACTTGAGTTTACATAGTAATACTGTTCATGTTGGCAACTTTTTCGAAGTGTTTTACATCAACTTCTGGTGTACCCCAAGGTTCAAACCTGGGACCAGTGTTGTTTATTTTGTTTGTAAACGATATAGTATCATGCGTCAAGCACTCAAATGTCCTTCTTTTGTTGACGACATAAAACTCTTTTTAAATGTTAAAGACTATACTGATTGTACTTTATTGCAAACTGATATTGGTGCAATTTCAGAGTGGTAGAGAAAAAACGCCTTGTCGTTAAATTAAAAAAAAAACTAAATTGATTTCTTTATCGAGAAAGCGGGAAGTTTTCTTTTTTTCTTAGGTGCTTGAGGGAAATGTGATAAATGGTGTATCTCTAGTAAGAGACCTTGGCGTCTATATTGATAAATTCACTGCACACGTTTCTAAGATCGTTGGATCAGAGATTAGAAGGTTGGGAATGATCACTTTGGTTATCAAGTTCTTTCAGTTCACCAATATCTGTAGTGTGTCTGTTCTGTAGCCTTGTACGCTCGGTGCTTGAATTTGGTTCAATTAGTTGTTAATACAAGTTGAAATGATTGAGCGTGTGCAGAAGAAATTTATGCGAATTATTTATAACCAATTGATTGGTCGAAAATTTTTAGTTATAATTTGTTGCTGTCTTTCTTTAGCCTTGAAAGGCTATCAACGAAGAGGGCTGTTAGAGACATTAATTTTCTTCATAAGGTAGTGCAGGGTACTGTTAAAACTGAAAATTTACTTATGAATATAGACTTTCATGTGCCCTCCAGAGCTAGGCGTCATTTTTTAACATTTTATCCTACTAGAAATTGTGAATCATCGCCATTATGTCGTATGCAGTCTGCCTTTAATATTATATGCGATTGTGACATAGATTTTTTTGTTAGTTTCAAGTCGGCCTTACAAAAGTGTATTCTATCCAACCAACAGTTAGTGTAAAATCGTATTTGCTCTGCACACTTGTATTTGTGTCCTTACAAATGTCTGTAATTTTGTGCATGTTTGTATCTTAAATGGTGTTGCTGTTGAACACGAAATGACAGTGCACCACACAAAAGGCGTTACAGCTGTTTGTGGACACTAAAAAAAATACATTGTTAATATTATTATTATAGCTTTTTGTCTACGGCCAGATCTTGTGAGAACAATTTGATGTAGCAAATGAACTATGTGCAAAGCATTTTTTTCTTAATGTTTCAACAAGTATAGAGAGTAGAGTAGAAAAGAAGAAGAAAAGGGGGTGTTTGCTCTCGTTAGAGATGTTCTTCGTTCAGAGAAGAACAAGAAAGTGATTTTAAAGTATTGATGAATGTTCAGGTTTTGTGTGGTTTTTGGCATCAATAAATGTGTTTTGTGTAAAGATCACCATGGCATTGGTTCCATTGATGCAAATAAATAAATCACTTGCAGTATCATACATAGCCTAGTGGTACTTAACCGTGAGATGGGTGGAAAGCGATAATAACGAACAATCTGGAGAGCAGCTTGGTTTTTCTACTGCCGGCGATGAGAAGCTCACGTGTGAAGTTTTGGAGTTGTAACCAGGTTTTCCTCGCCCCTGATTAAAGGAGGGCTGTGCATGCGTTTATTGTTTTGGATAGTGAATTTCGGATCATGTGCTTTGTCAATCAGTACGGTGAGTTTGCGATCAATACTTACAGGAGGAGTGAGCCATATATACATTTGGGTGTCGACCTAAATTCATATCTTTAATGTGTATTTAAGTGACATTATAATAAAGAGGTTTTGTCATTTAAATAATACACCTTTTTTCATTTTGCAGTCTGTGCTTGTTTTTGTAATGTCAAGTGAACCATAATGCTTTACAAGGCATATACACCCCCCTCTCCCCTGAAAATGCAGTGTGAGATCTATAATTAAAATTTCACCATATTTCAAACACTTGGTTTTTGCTTCACATATTTTTCTCCTCAATTAAAACTACCTTGCATTTTATTCAAACTCTTGAACGTCTTTATGTCGGTATAGACAATAACTATTATGGCCACGTCCCACTAGAGCAACAAACTAAACACTGCTCACAGACATGGAAAATGCAGCTTGTTAGCAGTCCTTATTCCGTTTCAAAATCGTCACCAGGTCGCAAAACAGCTTGCTGATAACCAAGCGTCACTTTAGAAGACGCGCAAGGTTACAAATGCATATTTTGTTTTGTCGGCCGACAGTGGGACTGCCAGATCTGGCAGCTTGGTTTTAGTGATAAGTAAGCTGGTGTGAAGACCAGTTTAACCGGCTTGACCCCACTAGCTTGCAGGAAGACCAATTTAACCAGCCGACGCCATTGGCTCCCAAGAAGACTAGTTTATCCACATTGACCACATTGCCTCCCAGCAAGACCAGTTTAACCAGCTTGACCACATTGGCTCGCAGTAAGACCAGTTTAACCAGCTTGACCATATTGGCTCCCAGCTGAAAACCAGCTTGACCACATTGGCTTGCAGTAAGACCAGTTTAACCAGCTTGACCATATTGGCTCCCAGCTGAAAACCAGCTTGACCACATTGGCTCCCAGGAAAACCAGCTTGACCACATTGGCTCGCAGGAAAACCAGCTTGACCAGTTAGGACCAGACTGGCTCCCAGCTACACCAGATTGAATCAAAAACCAGATTCCAGTTGGACCATGCTGGTTTTTACGTAAACCAGACTGACCAGCTCAAATTCCAGCTTGCCCAGCTTAAACCAGCTTGATTTCCAGTTAAACCAGTTTAATTACCACATTGACCAGTTTGACCACCTTAATTACCAGCTTGACCAGTTTGATTTTCATGCTGGTTTTTCCAATAGGGGACCTTCACATTTACAGTGGAGCGTTCAACCAGCTGAGCTAACGAGGAGTTAGACGTCAGTAGAGCAAGCGGGTTTATCAGCTGCCACCAGTCTAACACCAACAAAGGTAAACGGCCTGCATTTTAAGGTTATGATGATAATGCAGTAAAGGCAAATTTGCAAGTCAGCTGGACAAGAATGGTGATAATAATCACTGGAGAACGGGAAAAGGAGATACAAATCAAATCCGCACGTAGTCAAACACCATAATGTTTTTTTCTTCCTTATTCGTTTTAATGTATTTAATTTTTCCAGGGAATGATGAAATAGACTTCTCTATTGTACTAATGATGATTGTGTGAAAGTTATTTTGTGCCACTTTTGAGAGTGGAATGCGGAAAATAATTTGGTACCTTGTCTGCACGTAGCTGCCTTTAATCAATGTTTCCCAGCTTGTATGTAACAAACCTGTCTAACGCTATAAAAAAATGTTGCGGTCTTTTATTGAATTTTTTGGGGCAGCCCCGCTCGAATTTAAGTTCCCATGAGACTAAAATGGCTAACGCATGTACAAAGCGCGACACTGTTAACACAACAGGCGATTGCCGTGTTTAAATACTTTTCATCGTTTTTCCCAATCCCCAAAATATTGTGCAATCCGTCCATTCGTGCGCACATTTCCATCATAATTTTGTTAGGTGACTTGAACACCAATTTAGTTTTGCCGACAAATTGACCCGCAAAATTTATGTCATGTCAATTGACATTACGAGAGCCACGTGCAAATAAGTGACCGGCGTTTGGCAGCAGCCGCAAAGCACTCTGGGTATTGTAACTTCCGGCTCGTAGCTAGCAGCCGACGCAGTAGCATGGCGGCTATGGAGAACGGGCGTTGAAGCCGATCAATCCGAACTACCTCCCTCTGCTGCTGGGTGAGTTAGGAATTTCTGAGCGTCTGAAGTAACTTCTACGGATATGTAAAGTAGGGATCGATACGCAGAAGCATCGAGATTGGCCACAAAGGCGCGGAGCGAGTGCGGCCGGCGTCAAGCTGCACTCGCGCTGCGCTTTCCGGGTCGTTGCATGAAAACTTAGGCGAGGTTAGCTATTTTGTTTTGCTTTTAAGCCAGCGTTCTTCATTGGGTTTTGTTTAGTTTGATGGTTACGTTAGATCCCATCAACGACTGAAATAGGTGCATATGAAGGCCGTGGGACGCGGCTGGTTGAAATGCACGATCGGAGCTTTGGCATAATTTGCTCGCGCGATTGAAACGCCACTCCGGTCCACAATTTTGATTCGATGATATCAAATTTTGCGATCACTCTTGCTTCTAAGCAGTCACTTGTTTTTTTTGTTTTTTTTTTGTGCTTCAACTAAGTTGTTTTGTGTCTGCCATTACTCTCTCCCACACGTTTTCCTAATGATGTGGAGTGAGTGAGCATGCATAGACACGCACAGATTTTTATATAGGCTAGGCAGGGACGTAATGTGCAGGTAAACTTAATACATTTCGCGGAAAGAGGGGCCTTAACTTGAACCAGTATTGTTTGACCGAAACAAGTTTCGTCGACACTGAGGTTTGATGGACATTCGTTGCAGAAACTGCACACTGATGCGACGTTTCGTCGCGCGTGTATCACTGAGGCGCGAGCGTGCCCGGGCGTTCCTATCCAGCTCACACGTTGTGACCGAATGATGTTTTAGCAAATGACATATTTGCCAACGTTACTAGATTCCATCAGATGTGGAAGTCTCGCAGAGGGGGTACTCCCACTATCACTTCAGTCCGCCTCGCGAAGTTTGAAACGCCATCTGGATTATAGCTTCAAAACTATATGTTCCATGGAGTATGGTGGAACGCTACCTAGGCGTTGAGCTTCAAAACGTAGATACGTATTCCATTAAGTACACTGCACTCACTGCGCAGCCGTCCGGCGCGCGGAACAACGGGAAACGAGCTGTGGTGACAGAGAGGGGTACTGCTCGTGCAAGTAGCGTTTATGAGCAGTTCCGTAATTGAGCTAATCTAATAACGTTAATTTCAGCGAACAGTGGTCATTTCTGGGATTCGATGTTTTAGCTAATAACGTATCACTGGGGCGGGTGTTAACCCACCCGCCCCTCCCATCCTTCATCGATCACGCCGCTTCACGTCGACAGTCTGCAGCGGTTAATTACAAAAATGTTAACCCACCTGGCCGACCTGCACCCGGCGCTTCGCGGCGGCCGACCATTCGCTAAATTTTGTTTCCATGAAAAGTCGGGGGCAGCGCTTTGTTCGCTAAAACGTTGTTCGACCAACTGAGTGTCTCCCCTCGCGGGTGCCTTGCAAGACAAGCAGTGCTCACTTCTTCAGCGGTTGAATCGAGACCTTTTTTATGGGTATCAAGAGAATTTCTTAGAAATTGTTAGAAATCGCTGCCTCCGTCCTTCGTACCACGGGAACCGGAACATCTCATGCCCAGTACGGCTTGCGATAGAACATCGTACCGCGGAGCAGTGGACCATTTTCACCGTGAATACAGCACAGCCCCCACGCCTAGAAGAGCTTTCGATGCAGCTGAACAAACCACGACCGGCACCGGACGACCCTGAAATGTCGAAGACACATGACGCGTCGTTTCGGATGGCAAAATGTCCAGCTGAAACGCCGGTAACCTATAAAGTTTCCCCGCCAATGTAGCGGAAAATTTGACGCCATGCTGACCTAAACTTCAATTTAGTTTATCCGATAAATTTTCCGGGGAAATTCATGTCCTGTGACCTGATGTCAAGATTCCTATAAACGATTTCAGTTTCTCCGCTAAATGTGGCGAGAAAACTGATGTCGCATTACCTGAAATCACGTGACGTGTTCTCCAATATCCCTTACCTCTAAATCTGGGAGAAACATTTACCTCACGCAACCTTTGTACCAAAGCATTTAACCTGGTGAAATTAGCTGGGAAATTGTTATAACTATAGGTTTTTCACTTCCCGAAACCCCTATTTAACATCTTCTAAACAAAGCTGGACAATCGCTGCTTAAACACTGCCTTTCATGCATTAGAGGGCTCTAAATATAAAGGTTGTTGTTAGTTTTTTTTTTTATCACAAACAGTATAGAGGGAGGCAGCATCAAAACTACAATTCCGATGGAACGTGTTCATTTGGGCATGAACTGAAGTGGTAACCCTGGATGCCCGTCATTACCCTGTCTCAGTCAAAGCCAGAACAACGTCGATGAATCGCGTCCACACTAAATGTGCTACGTAGACTTCTTACCGCCGAAAATAAAAGTGTCGCAGTGACCATGTCTGGGGTATAGTTTCCTCTAACCTCAATGTGTCGTTGTTACATTTTTCTTCCCAACAAAGTAGGAAAAACAATCCTCGTCATATCACCGCTCCTGTATTTGATCCATATTTTATTTTTTTATCCATTGTAGCTAATTCTTATCTAAAGGATCAGTTGATCAGAAATATGCAATACATTTTTTTATTACTAGTGTAAGACGAACAATCACCTGGTATGTGTTGGATAGCAGAGGAAAAAAAACAACCTTGTTATATCCACGACTTGGTCATTTTTATACAGAGGTGGAACTCATGAAATGTACTTGGGAGCATCCACGGGAGCAGCTGAAACAGCTGTTTTGGAGCAGGTTGGGAGCAGCTAAAACTACATTCTGGAGCAGGCTAGGAGCAGCTCAAATCAGTTTTCAATGCACTTCAGCTTGTGTCATAGACAAGCATGGGTGCAATTTCAATAGTGCTTAGCAGCACAGATGAACATGAGTGGTTAGGAACCTAGCAGGGTTGGGCAGTATCGCGATACAAATGTATCGCGATAGTATTTCAGAAATACATTTCGTATCTGTATTTCTGTATCGCGATACATTTTTTCACCAGTATCTGTATTCCTGTATCGAAATACATTTGGAATGTTTCTTTGTATCGCGATACAATCAGGATGAAATGTATTTCGTTACATTTCTTGAGAAATACTTCTCCCCCCCCTCCAAAAAAAAAAAAAACAAATCCAAACGCATTTTTTTTTTTACTTCTGAGGGCACCAGGGTCAAGGAGATGCTGGGGCATTGTTACTATGCTGACCAAGGTCCGTTCCGATTCTCCAAACTATTTTTCTATGCGTCCTCTTCTCTCTTCTGAGAAGTGTTGCGTAGTCGGGGACTCGAACCAGGTGGCGCGCCAGGAGTGGAGTCGGAGCATCTTCCACCGCAGGTCCTTAGGTAGGGATTTCTTGAGCCATTGTTTGCTGGCATCCAACGCCCGCTGCTAACCGACTCTCCCAGCCGGCAAAGCTGAGTCACAGTCCGTTGCAGCACGAGCGGTGGTGGTGGTGGTGGTGGAATAGTAGGATGACTCACGCAGTAATGTTTAACACATGTTCGAATGCGTCTGCAGCTGCGCCCGTAATATTGCACGGCTCAAGGGTACGTCATCAGCTGATGTGAGCGTGACCCGCTGCTCTGGTGATCCGAAACCCAGGAAGGAGGCCAGACGTGGCCTCGCTGTGCCGGCCCATAGTTCGTACGCCTGCAACTCGTCTCGAGCGCGCTGTTTCTCGGAGAGCTCGCACCTGTGCCGGCAATATCAGGTCGCAATCCACGATGTCTCTGTTTAGATGATGCTAGGCGAAACTTGAGGACTGCAATTCATGTGTCGGTGGCGGAGGGTCGGCAAGAAGGACCCTCACAACAGGGATGGCAGCGTATCGCAAAGTGCCAAGCCTACGGAAAGTAATTTCGGGATCAAAAACATCCACTTCAAACTTCATCTCAGTTGGCATCTCAAACAAATTTGAAAAATGTATTGCAGTATCAGTATTTCTGTATTTGTATTTCTGCCTTTCTAAAATGTATTCCTGTATTTGTATTTCCAAATACTTTTTGCCTCTATTTAAAATGTATTTCCGATACGTATCGCGATACATTTTTATAGATGTATTTTAGTATCAGTATTTTAGCTGCTATTTCAATGTATCCCAGTATTTGTATTTCCAAATACATTTTTGAGTATTTCTGCCCAACACTGGAACCTAGGTAGATGGAATAACAGTGTAACAGAGGCGAAAACTTGGCCTTAGTGAGAACCAAAAAGCAAGTACCATATGTTGATGAAGATAGTGTCCTTGATATTTTCTGAGTGGCTTTCAGCTGCTCAAAATGCGAAGTGCTTTTAGCACAACCCACACGTGCTCAACATAGTAATTATATAAGCGAACCACGTGACGTGCGTAAGCTACGGACGTGCAGTTGCGCGAAGGAACACGGCAACAAATTTTGAGTTTATCCTATTGTAGAACTCAATATCGAAGCAGCAAACTACGAATAACGGAGCTATCATATTCGAAGCCATGAGCCGGAGCAAATTTAAAGTACTCCGAGCAGATCTACCGCTCGCGTGAGAGCTGCTGGCTGGCAAGGTTTCGGATCGGACCGCGTTTAAGTTCAATCAAATCACGATTCATCTTGCAGGAATGCGGTTCCAACTTCTAACGATGAAGCACTAAAAGGAATCTTCGAGTTGTTTGCTTTCAACTGGCTGACGTCCGGAACTCGGGCCGCAGAGCCTCAGGCAATCTGACGCATAACGACTCGACCTCACCTCGGCCGACTTGCTTCATTCCGCTTATGGTTGAAGAATAACAATCCAGTCGGAGGAGATGTAGCGCTTGGAATCCGACCCCGGGTTTTTTCGCGCGCTTCCGACTCCGGCATACACAGGTAAAATAAACGGAACAAAAAATTGCAAGGCCGACCAAGCTGAACGTGCTCATTGTTTGTCAATCGAGTCGATAAAAACCGAAACCAAAACAAAATATATTTTTTCTGGCGCACGTTGTGCGATTTGTAGCACAATAGCGCGAGGTATTGGCTGCGGCGCAGTTTCCGCAAAATGGCGCAGGATGGCGCAGAAAAATGCCTTTGGCGCAAAATGGCGCAAATGGCGCAGCCGTTCCACCCCTGTTGTAGTAGTTAAGCGCCCTGGTAATTTGTTAGTTTGGCATTCATTATAGGCAGGCTCGAAGGCCTGCCGAAACAAGCTACTGCAATGTGTTTGAGAGGCAGAATACTGCTTGTCTATCTCAAACTGTAAAGGATATTTAAATGTGGTGGCGATACTTAAGTTCAATAGTCGCTGGCAGAGAGAAGAACAGAAGCTGCGTAATGCACCAGCATCTCGAAAGCGTTCCTTCCATCACGAAATACCATCCGTTGACGTAATAAAAAAAAGTTTCTAGGCAGTGAAAAAAATATATTTTTCATAAAATAAAGTTAACGAATACTGACCTCGACTCCAAGGTCCTCGTTATACGATTTCCGCAAATGGATCTATGTCCGCAAAATCCATAGCTGACCAAAAGAGACGTGTGTTTCCGATCGCATTTAGAAAGAGACAACCTCTGACTGTATTTTAGAGGCGGCTAATCCTAGTTGAATGAGTGATAACCAGCTGAACCTGGTTACTGAGGCGCCGCATTAAATGGGCATGGTCGTGTGGACCTTGCCTCGCAGTAGCTGAGCCCTCCCCCGCCGCCTTTTCCCCCTCTTCCCCGAAATGCTAGCAGACCCCATTATAAACCAGTGCTCTATGCATCCCCTCCCTCCTTTTCTCGCTGCCCAAATCATGGCTAGTATGGGTATGGCCGCATTCTTCTCTGAGCAATGTTCTTGCTACTCCACTCGCTGTCTGCAACCACGCGATCCTTGTTTGGTTTCAGTTGTGTCTCTGTAGTTAGTGGCGTGGAAGAGAAAAAGGACGTACCTCTCTCAAACACCCGGCCTCGAGCCCGCACTCGTCTTTATTCGCCGTGCTTTGACGGCGTCTGCACGCACTGAGACTGTCGAAATGCCCAAGCGTTGTCGAAAGTACGCTGGAGGCAGGACAAGGGAAAATCCTCCATGGCGATCTCAATCTGAGAGTGACCATAGTGATTGAGGAATAAAATTAGGCTGTAAGACTGTTTCTATGGTACTTCCGATAAAGTGTAAGGCTATGCAAGGAAGCGGCCACCATGGAAAGGTCACGGTACGGTCAAAACCCGCTTTAGCGCAAGACGGCTTGAGAAACACAGGGTGTGGCCAACAATGGCCAGTCTCCTTGGTTCGTGATACGATCGTCGGTGTTTTTATTGCCTGATGCCTCACCGTCATTGTCTGCAAATTGCAAATGCGATATAGCTTCGGCAATACTAAAAACAGCTCTGAAAACCTATGGAGAAACGGCGAACGGCGACAGTGGCGCCTCTAGCTGAAATGGAGTCTTCGTAAGTAGGGTCTTCGCCAAAACACAGGCACGCAATCATTACTGAAAGACTGGTCCGGTCGCGTCGACGAATATATTAATCGTAGCAATTTCGTTATTTTTTCTATACCTCACAAAGACATTTATACAGCTTTATCACAAGGCATTTGATACAGTTTATCACTGGTTGTTTGTAAATAATTTAGAGAACTTGGGTTTCAGAGGCCCATTCCATGTTTTTCTGGCCGACCACAGTTTAGGGCGACAACAGCTTGTAAAGAATGATGACACTAAGGGTAAGTTAGTGACACTTAGGTACGGCGTTTCCCATGGATATATTTTAGAACCTCTCTTTTTTGACATCTACGTTAATGAAAGTGGAAAGCTTCACTTTACCTCGCGGGTATTTCAGTGCGCCAAAGACACAGCTTTGGTCTCATCTGGAAGTGACGAATTCGAAGCTACATCATCTTTTCAAATTAAAATATACCACCTAATGGTGTGGTTCACAAGCAACCCATTTGTGTTAACGTCGATGAACAAAACTAATGTGCTTTCATAACCCGCACAAGATTATAAAATATTCGGCCACCTCAGTCCTTCACTCATCCACTTGTAAAAAATGCAGGTGCGCACTACTAGAGTACGTGTCATCTACAAGGTATCTGGGCGTGCTTTTCGATAAACAACTGTCATGGGGAGCGCATGTGAAGTACCTGGCGAGTCGCTTACGAACGGTATTTGCTTATATATACCGCCTTCGTTTTTTGACAGATAACCGTAATAGCTACAAGACGTATCAAACACCAGGGGATTCTATACTACGATATGGAATAACGGTTTATGATTCCAGCTTGTATTATGAAAATAAAAAATGCTATTCTGCGAAACACAGCAATAAATATTGTTTATGGAACTAAATTTACTGAACTCGAAACTGACCTGAAGATCCGGTCGTTACAGATCTTGCCAGTTGACAACTTGTATATTTATGCCATATTAGTGCACAATTACTGCAAATACATGTTTAAGCAGCCACTAAAGAAGCAAAGGGTCTTGATGAAAACCAACATTTCGTTCTGCCATGCGTTTGCACAAAATATGGTGAAGGAGTACGGTTTGTATGTACCACATTATTATAAAATGTTTGCGTGATCTACTTTTGGATTTGCACTCACTTAGGATTGTTAACAGAGAGCTCAGAGAGTGGTGCAATAACTTCTGTAGTTAACCAACTTTGCAACATCTAGTCGTCGTTTTTAAGCCGGTGAGTTGTTTTTGGGTTTGAATCTTGGTTATAAAAGTTCCATATTTTCGAAGTTTGTAACTTGTTGGGTTTTGTAATGTGTAACAAAAAGTTTTTTGTTTGTTTTCTACGACGAAAGCATGCCGGATACTTTGTTTTGTTTTGTGTGAGAGTAATAACATCCCTCTAATATAACACTGTCCCGCCCACAAGCAAACCCGTGCTTTTGCGGACGTGGACATTTCACGTACGAAATCATTATGCAATCAACTTATGTACTTATATAGACGGCGCAATAGAAAGTATACGCTCCGCGACCTCCTAGACGTTTGCAGAGCCCCATTTCCATATCATAAAGGCTGAAGAATTAATTATGTTTCCTGTGTTTGCACAGAGACATCCACTAGATCACAACCGGCACGAGAATCAAGTTATAGCGATCAAAGAAACTATATTTATTTAATTAAATAATTAATTATTTAAGTAGGCTGAACGCCGTTTAGGGTATTGCGTACGAAGGTAGCCGGACAAAAGCTCACCGGACAGAAGCTCACCGGGCAAAGCTCACCGGACAAAAAGCTCACCCGTTTTTTCACAAACCCGGACAAAAGCTCACCTATATTTATTTTTATTTTTTTGCAACCCGGGCGAAACACGGGCTGGGATAAAGTGCGGACGCAATGCACATTGCATCATTTTTCTTTCTTTCCCATTCCATGGAAAGGTGTCGACAGATAAGCCATAACAGGCAGAGAAGCAACGATTCGGGACCAAAATTTAGGTCACTGAAAATACGTTGAGCTGATAAGATCAATCTTACTTGACTCGAGGTATGCCGGATCACCTTTGTGCCACGCCCAAGAAACTTTGTGAACCGAAATGTTTGAACCCGAAGAGTGACCGAAGAAGCGAAGTCACCCTTCGGCGACCTCGCTTTTTTATTGTTCTTATGTCACACTAAACGCGCCCATAAAGGTTAGGCACAATATTGTCTCTTCAACACTAATGCATTGGCTTTCTTGGGGTTCAGGGTAATATGTGTATTGAATGGCAAAGAAGATAAATTTGTTCCGTCATTGAGCGTGGCAGATGTATTTGAAATCAAGAATTATCTCAGGGTGATCTGATAGGGAAACTGAAGCAAAACTGTAATATACAAACCATTGAGTTGCGAATTTTTAGAAATAGTTTTGAATAAACGGTAGTGCGGCCTTTTGGACAAGTACAAGACAGGTGAACAATTTAGAAAGATGTGCGGAATTTTGGTTAGGTTCGCTTCACTTCCGCCACAAATTGTGTCCGAAGGACTAACCTACATCAAGGAAAGGTCTACCGGTGACATCGGCGACCTGCTGGACTACTTTGTTTGCGCGTATGTCAACGGCCCCTTCTGTTATGCTTCTGCTCCTTCTGCGGCTGTACCGAGAGCGAATTCCTCTCTTTGCCTGACTGTGCGCCGACGACGACTGGAGTTTTCCCCGGAACGTGGAATATGTACGACGCCACTCTTCAAGATGAAGACCGGACGAACAACACCTGCGAAGGATGGAATACCGGGTTCCATAAGTTTGTCGGCCACGCCTATCGAAGCGTCTGGAGGCTGATTGAATGCCTAGAAGAAAATCAGGCGCTCGTTGCCACGGCATTGACACAAGCCCGGAGAGGTGAACCCCAGAGAAGCGGGTGCGAAAAACCACTCTGACCCCGCAAAATCGTCTGAAAAATATTTTCGAGGGGTTCCAGGTACACCGAGATCTACCAAAGACTGCTGGAGCTAGTAAGGGACTGCATTCGCTTCTAACCAATCTATAAATAAACTTGCTTCTACTCTAATCAACAAACCATGCGCCTGTCAGATTTAATTTATCGTTGCATTTAAGTGTCGCACGCATGCACATAAGTTGTCCACACTTGACATAAAATTTTCCCCTGGTGAGCTTTTGTCCGGGTCTGTGAAAAAATGGGCGAGCTTTTGTCCGGTAAGTTTTTGTCCGGTGAGCTTCTGTGCTCTGAGCTTTTGTCCTGTGAGCTTTTGTCCGGGATTCGCTTACGACTGCTTCGCTTCTGAAAAACTCAAACAAGATTTTCTCCATTCGAACTATGTTTTCAAAACTTAACTTTTATGTGAGAGGCACGTATCGATAACCTTGCTACATCGACTTCTCAGTATCGGTGATCCCAAAAAGATGTCCGAACTTCAAATTCAGCGTGCGAGTAGGCCCAGTTGAAATCGAAAGATAGCCTACTAGCTAGCGGAATCCGACCAGTAGCAGACGTGATTAAAACACACGATGATCAAACAAACTGCGCCGACTTGACATAACAAGATAAACAATTTAATCAAACGTCTCGTCTCCCATGCGGGAAACATCATCAGTGAAACTTTCAAGCAGGAATGATCGAAAAAAACTTCAACAGTCCTATTTAAGCAAGTCCGCCTACACATCGGGGAGGGGGCCGCGGTTGGAGTTGCAAGCCGATGAGTCACTTCGGATGAACCATGATTCCACGAACCTGCGTGGACCCCACCTTTGTTCACGCGGCAGAGTGGACGCATTCTCTAAGTCTAAACTGTGACCGGTATTCCAACAATGGTCTACGAGTTCCGTCTTCGCTCTTGTAGCATGCGTGGCCTTCGCCACGTCCCTTTTGTGTTCTTTTAGGTGGGTGCAGCGCCTCCGGCCTGTCTCTCCAATGTAGGATGCGTCACATTCTAGACAGTTCAATTTATACACAACACCGCACTAACACTCTGGGGGGCGGGGGGGGGGTGTAATCTTTAGGTTTAGAAATGAGGTCACGTAGTTTACGTAGTTCACGCGCACACAACCACATCACAACAGAAATGACATAGAGAATAACAGTACAAACAGCACAAACAGTATTACACCTGAGACTGCGGTGGATGAAATCTTCCGATTTCATCCACCGCAGTCTCAGGTGTAATACAACATGATTAGCTACCACCAGCTCGCCTGCACTCTCACCGTCTTTTCACTCATAGAGAATAACAGTACAAACAGTTCACACACATTAAAGCAGTCAGAATAAAGCGCGACTGAAAACAGAAGACGCGTTTCTGGGCTCCGTCCCAAACCAAAAGAAAAAAAAACGATCGCTAAGAAAAAAAAATTGCAGACGGCACAAATGCCTCGTTGTTTAAAGAATCGAAGTCTAGAGTACGGGCGTTACAACGGCGGACGACTGATGTCTGTAAATAACGAAGTGGCTGAGAAAGAGTCGAAAACATACAAAATATACCAACAATAAAAATAAACAGCCCAAATTATCTAACATGTGTTCCGCAAAAAAAAAAATGTTAGAAGAAAGGCAGATGGATGAAAAGGCGCCTCGGTGCAGCGGCGTATGAACCAAACAGAGAAAAAGTAAAATGAGAAAGGATACCGTAGCGAAAGAGCCGTCCGAGTGCTGGCGTTTATCGTGCGTAAAGGAAGTTAGCCACCGACTGAATGTGTGCGTTGTATTATCGAAATCGAGTTTCATGTTTATTTGCGCTATAACACTTTTATCTCATTTGAGAGAATTGGCAGGCATTTTTTTAAATTCCATTTCGGTCAATTAAGTGTACGCGTTTATTCATTTCGGTAATGACCTTGGATCTTATATGGACAATCGGGTACACTCAGCATATTGACATCATTCCGTTGTATATGTTGTGAGAGGTCTTCTGCTGTCTTTTTCATTTTATAGTTGGCGATGGTATTAATACAAAGGTGCAAGCGGGCTAGGCAAGAATGACAACGATAATCTCTGGAGAAGGGGAACAAGGGGGACAAAGGACAAGGATGTCGGCAAGTTTAGCCAGATTGTATTTTTGACAAGATATCTATGAGCAATATATTAATAAAAACGGTACTGTCATCAGCAAAAGTAAAACACATTGATTGATCAGAACACTAAAATTGAGCGGCAGCTATTTTTTTAATTTAAATGTTTAAGTATCAAAACAAAAAGTGCCAAGATAGATTCGTATTTTGCTTGCCTTACATATGACTGACATCAGAATGTTTTCTTAGCTAAAAGACAATGCTGAGCCTTAAAATCCAAGAAAACAAATTCACGGAAAGAACACATGGTAAATAGTTTCAAAAATTAAAACGAAATAAGACGTTTACAAATCTCTGTAACACGAAATTAGAGCGCAGCTCTTGAGGAGGAGGAGGGGACGGTATTTCCTCCTCCTCCTCCGTACCCCCTCCTCCTCCCCATCCTGCCCTCCTCCACTCTTCCTCCCCTCCCCCTCCACATCCTGTCCCCCTCCTCTCCTCCTCCTCCCTCCTCTCCTGCTCATCCTCTTCCTTTCCTGTTCTTCCCGGTACCATCCCCCCGTCCTCCTTCATACCCTCCCCTCCTCCTACAGTTTACCCCTAAATTTAGCTGAAAAATTGATGCCACGTGCCACAGTTTTCCCCACAAAATTTCGCGGAGAAAATGACGTCACATGACTTGGTGTTACGTCATTTATGAATGACTGGCGTTTCTACGATAGGTTTAGCGGGAAAAATGACGTCAAATGACCTCAAAGCCAATTCAACTCCCCGCTATATTTAGCAGGGAATTGAATTGGTGTTGAGGTCATGTGACGTCAATTTTTCCGCTAAATTTAGCGCGGTGAACAGGACACCGACGCCGATGAAACGAAACACGGTAACAAACGTCTAAAAGCTGAACATTAAAAAGAAAAAAAGAAAAAAAAGTCGCAATGCGTATTCATTGGTTCTTTCGTGCGGAGATAGTGAATCGACAATGGATTCCGAGGAATTCAGCTGCTAGTGGACACTCCAGGCTCACCAGGGGCGCTGCGATCATTTTCGCCCGGGCGCCGCGGGAGTTTCCAGTATTGATCTCCGAGGTATTTGAAAATGCGATGGTCAGGACTCGGCCCGTTTTGCGCCACTTACTCTGTCGGCGTCCATAGAAACCAAATGGTAGCGCGGTAATCCCTACCTCACCTACAACCGACCAGTGTGGGCCACATATTGGACACGAGTGGTGTGTCGGCGTCCATTCAGATGGGACTGGCATTCAATACGCAAATTAAATAAAAGACGTTTACAAATCTCTGTAATGCGAAATTAGAGCGCAGCTCTTCAGGAGGAGGAGGGAAAGGTATGACCCCCCTCCTTGTCCGTACCCTCTCCTCCTCCTCCCTACTCCACGCACTCCTCATCTTGGTATCCCTCCTTACCCTTCCTCCTCTCCTCCTCCTACACCCCTCCGTAACCTATGCTGCTCCTCCTCCTGCGTACCCTCCCGTCCTCGTCCTCCGTGCCCTCACCTCCTCTAACTGCTTCCCGTTAAATTTAGCTGTAAAATTGACGCCGCGTGACCTCAACACCAATTCAGTCTCTCCGCTAAATTTAGCAGGGAAAATGACGTCGCATGACGTCGTGTTATGTCACCAATAACAAGGCCAGTTTCTCAGCTAGATTTAGCGGGAAAATTGACGTCACGTGACCTCAACAGCAATTCAATTTCCCGCTAATTTGAGCGGGTGGCCATGTCGACGGCAGTGATCACGTCGACGCCGACGCCGACACCGACGCCGACGCCGACGCCGACGCCGACATCGACATCGACGCCGTAAAACACGGAAACAAACGCCTATAAACTGCGCTCTTAAAAAAAAAAAAAGAAAATTGTGTTTTGGAAAAACGACGTCGCAGTTCTCTCGTCAATTCCGTGCTTCTAGCTGCCTGGTTGAAGGTGGTGCAACAATTTGACAACACTCTTTATCTTCTCAGTCCTATTAGTTATGAATTGCAGTATTTAGGAGCGATCCTTTCAGTTTTTTTGGAATACATTAAACAGTCGTTTCGGGAGTTACGAACCCATCTGTTTTTATAAATATTTTCTTGAAAATAAAATATATATCAAGGAAAGGTCGAGGGGGTAGAGAGGCACGTGGGCAGGGGTGATGGCACCGTAGGAGGAAACGAGGATATAGTTTAAGAAAAAGGGAAAAAGAAAAGGAAGGAGGGAGAAGAAGTGGAACAGGTATGACGGGGGTTTCAAATTGTCGGTGGTTTTATATCACCCACTCCGGCGATTGCCTCAAGAATGTGCAGTATATAAAAACGATGCGCGTGAATCCCTTACGAGGGCTTGGGACTCGCTGACCAAAACATATTTTGTTCCTTATTAGTTATGTTTAAAGCAATAACTAGTAAAGAAAGCAATGAAGTAGGACTTTGTAATCTAAAACATTTATAACATCCCCTAAAACACCGCGGGTACCCAAATATGTAGAACTAGTGTTGTAATTGTCTTCAGTTATTGATATCTAATGAAATGCCCACATTATGTGCACACTTTGAAGTCAAGCGTACTGGAATTTATTAACAAACTCTGAAGTTCCACTCAACCTGTGGAAACCTACGTTATGTATCGCAATTATGTCTTCTTTACATCCGGAATTTTTTTCTGTTTTTTCCAAACACGCAACATCGTAACATGCCGCACAAAAAGGACCATTTCTAACTTATGACGAAAGATGATCGTAGTCGTTAAAGCTAACCTGAAAATAAATAGTAACCCGTACCCAGGTCCGCACCAGTGCCCCACTCCCCCACTAGTGCACGCTTGCAAACGTGTTCAATAGCACGGGTGTAATTACTTGTAATATCCTTTAACCCTCCATTTTATTCAGTGCGCATTTACCCTCAAGTCATGTTATTAATTAGTATAAAAAGCATTACTGTAAAAAATCGTCAAAATCTCCATCCAATCTGCTAGATAAACCATTTCCCCTTTGAGGTGCACATCAGCGCTACAAACGACTATTTTATTTTTTATGTGTAGAATACGCAAGACACATGCACGCATTACCCAAGGCAGTACAATTGTTTTGGGCAAAATTCGACTTTTTCTTCTCCTGGATATTGAGGGCCTTAAAGCATTTGAAGAAGCCGAGGTAGAGTCAACCTTTTTCTTGGTATCTGGTCTGGCCAGTCTCAGTATCTTGGCCCTGATTCCCGAAACAAGTGTCAAAGTTAGGCTTCTCTCCTTGTAGTTTGTCTCTCATCTGTCATTTTTGGCCGTAATTGCCTAACAAATGCCCGAGTTGGGCTTTACTTCTGGTTGTGCGTTTCTTGATGTGTCATTACTGGGCAGGCTAAACAATCTCACATTTAGCCCGAGAACGACTAACAAAGCAAGAAGAGGGAGCTTAGCTGCATTGTACATCTTCCACTGACATCGCCTTTTGTTGAGCCTTGCAGCCTTTTTTTTTGTACTACGTGTGGCTGTGAGCGCTCGCGATAGCCGTTTCGAGATAATCAGAGGGGTGGAGCGACGTATATTACCGCTCTCCGCAGGACAAACCCGCTTGGGCGAAAATTTGTCACGTGACTCACTCTGACGCGCTGATGGGCTAACTAGATCCCCGGCAGAGATTGTTTATCGTAAACGGAACAAATTTATGCCGACATATTTGAACTTCAGGAGTTAGCAAACTTCACGATCTTAACTGAACCTTTTTCAGAAATATTGGGTTAAAAGTAAATTGATTTGGTATCCTTTCGTTCTTCCTTCTGGCCGAGCAGAGAGGAAAGATGAGTTCTTTGTACCAACATCGGGGCCGAAACTAGCCCACGAAGGGGACAAAGGCGAAGTTTAATGGAGCGGTACCTAGGTCACAGCGACCCATTGGGCAAGCAGGGTGTAGCTGACATTTTGGGCGTCATACGGCCTCGGAACAGTCGCGTGTCTAGGCTGCAGGTGATATTTGAAAAAAAGAAAGGTGGAATGCGGCTCTCGAAAGGAGGTTCTTGGTGTAAAATATTTTACACTTTACAACTCTGTTTCCTCAAGTAGAAATAAACTGCGCCAAGCCACAAGGATCCACAGAACTATGAACGTTTTTGGGTAATGGGCATTTTATTCGTCCGAGTCCAGGAAATGATTGCGCTATGATTGGTGGACGCACTTCGACAAACAACTGCTCATCGTCGACAGCGAGACTTCCGTTTGATATGGGCGACCTTCCTCGTTCCCGAATTTGTGTCTGTGTTGTTCTATGCTGCCCGAGTCGTTTCATGTATCTATCACGAATTACATGATATCGGAGTTTTATTCGGAAGTTCACTGCAAGTCTGTTCTTATAGATGTCCTGCTTCCCTCTCAATCTTCACGGCCTTTCCTGTTTGATTTATGAGTTTTGCTTGGCATGGAAGCTGTGTAATTTTATTTAATAATTTGCTTTCCGTTCAACACAGAAGTATAACATATGCAATTGTGTCTAGATTAAGCTGAGTTTATAAACTTCTGGAAGCGATCGAAAACGATTAGGTTTGTCTGTGCATGCGATTTACATGCGACAATAGACATGCAACGGTCGGCAAAAAGCAGACTCACGCGACGTCCTTCTGAAACAGAGCAGACGCTTATGCGACGTCCGGTCGATACGCGAGCCGATCTGTAGTGTACTCCCACGATATCCCGCCGATACCCGGGCGAAAGTCTGATGCGTAGAGTACTCGCACGATATTGCGCCGATACTGGGCCTGTGGCAAAGCGGCTGCACGCCAATTCCTTGCGGATACCGGGCCGTGGTGCAGAACTGGACATATGACCGATAGTTGGGCCAGTTTTCGGCCGGCACTAGCACAACACTCACCACCCTACAGGAAACCTAACTGGATTTCTTGCTAGAAACCTGAAATCCAGTTAGATTTTTTGTTCCATAATCCAGTTTATACTGGTTGTTTTGGTAGGGCACCTATCACCGTGCCGCTTGAGTAGCATTGGTGTAGGGGCGTAAGGTTGTAAAAAAGAAAAAAAACCCTAGACGTATTAGAACTAAAGCTGTGCAGTGGGAAACTGTATTCTTAAAATAACTGCGCAGCTGTCTTCACACTGAACTAGAGTTATTCTAAATTATCGTTCGATCTCTTCCGCTTACTTATTTGTGTCTCCCGTGCCGTATTTTGCAGTGCCGGCTGAATCCTTCGCCTTCAACTACAGCTTCCCCCAGGAAGGCAGCCGCGCCGTTAGCCTCATGTGCACGGGCCGAGGACTGTTCCCGCGGCCTGACATGAAACTGTACGTGATCCAGTCAGGCCACCGAAAGCCCGTGGTGGTGCGGACGTTCACCTCCATGTCCTCCCAGAGCCTCTTCGACGTTGTGCTTCACGCCGAGATGGCCGAGAACACGTTGCCGTCCGTGGCGGACATCTTAGAGTGCGTGCTCGAGATCCCTTACAGTAACTACGTGCTAACGAGAAGGATGAGTTTGTCGCCCGGTGAGTGAGTTCCAAACATTTTCCCACTTTTGCAAGATTTGCTTTTACGTTCCTCTAGATTGCTGACGCGACCATTTGGTTTTGATCTTCATCTGTGCCTTCTTGTGTTACTCTTGTTGTAATGTGAGAGAAAGTATTACAACAAAAAAGTCATGTTTCTTTATAAATATTTTTTTGCCAACTGAATATCTATTATAAAAAGCGGAGTGCAATTGAATGTGTTCCTCTTGGACAGAAACTATGCTGGTTAAGATGTGTCTTCCTGACGGTCATCTTTAATCAAAACACAAAATAGTGGCGATGTCGTTTTCGTGGTAACAATGTCGCGCATGACGTATCTTTGGTTGAAGTAAATTGCAGCAGACGATCGCAGCGTAATATACGACGTGAGACAATTCAATTCCCAAATTGGCCATAGTGTAAAACTGTAACGCTGAATCAGTGGAACGTGCGTATTCATCTAGTCATGACATGGTGCAACTTGAGCTTATTTGATACAATGACGAAATATGTCAGTTTTCCAGCAGCAATGAAAGCTCTGCACGTTCGTTCTAAACTGTGGGCGTAAAACGAGTGAGAAGAAACTACGGCACAAGTTTAAGACCAAGAAAGGAGATTGGTCAAATTATGATAGGCCAGGCGCTTCGCCAAGCATATTAGCAATGACTTACCGCAACCATGTTACGAACAAATCTAATGTTTTCCTGACACGTGCGTTTCAAGAAGAGTGATGAAATTATGCGTGATAATGCCAAAAGTGGCTACAAAAACCAAGGGACTGATGCAGATATGCACCGAGAGCGAACCCTGTTGCAGCGACAGTAAATATTAGGTGACATGGTGGCACAATGATTAATTATAAAGTAGGACAAAGTACTAACGATTTTAACTGCTGATGAATAATGAGAAACATATTCTGCGAGGACTGTGCTTCCAATCTACTGGGTGTCTCAAATACATAAAAATGAAAGAATAAAACACGGAGGAAAAGCACAGGACAACCACGTTCTTTCATGTGCTTGTGCTTGTCCTCTGTATTTTATTCTTTCGATTTTATGTGTTCAGGTTCACCCCGCTCTCCTTTACCAGTCTCAAATAGCGGCCAGGTTTTCTAAATCGAAAGACAAAGTCGGTTTATTAACCTGTCGCGCTACGATTTTGTGCAGCGTCTCAAACAGGTGGTGCCTGTAGTTTTCTTTTTTTATAAAATTTGCAAAGAGCGAATTTAGTTGAGAAAAAATAAAAAAGTAATAACAAAAAGGCGTAATTCCTATGAAAACGCAGCGAAGCCACAGGTCTTCAAGCAATAGGGCGCCGTTTGGCACGGAAGACAAGAGAAGGAACAAGCGTCCGCTACGCCAACTGCCACCAACGAACGAACGTCACGTCAGTTTGGGCCATCTCTTGTCTCCCGTGGCAAACAGCACCCTGTTGTTTGAAGACGGGTGGCTCGCTACTTTTCCATAGGAGCTAAGCAACTTTTTTTTAACTTTCTCCTCAGGTAAGTTTGTTCCTTGCAAATTCGATTGAAAAAATGCACCACCTGTGGGCAACGTTGCAAACAATATTACCGCGATAGGTTAAGAACTTGATTTTTGCGGTTGATTTAAGGAACCTGGCCGCTATTTGAGACACCATGTAGTTTGGATTCTTCATTTTTACAGTTCTCCTGCGCCTGATCCGCTAAGTTTTTACAAGATTTTAGCTAAAAACGTTTTTCCAAAAATATACCATCATTTACCTGAATTACGCTCCTGGGATCTCTGAACTTAAAGCAAAAAAACAAAAAATCCTGAAGCCGGAGTCACACTGCTTATACATCATACAAAATAAAGTTTTCATACAGATTCGAACACGAGTCAAAGCGAGATCCGTGCTTCGAATGCCGCGTGGCAATGAGTTCAAGTAGGAATCTTGGCACGCGGCATTCTAACCACGGATATTGCGGTGACTCTTGTTTTCACACTGTCTTTTATATGATATATGAGCAGCGTGACCCAGACCTAAAAGACCGAAAGTTTGCTTATACTTTATACATCTAGATAAACGTGGCAAATTTAGTTCGAGGTGTTCGCGGAATCCAATTCCAAGAATGTTACCGCCAGTGGTACTATCGTCTCGTCAAGTACTTGGCATTACAAAGAAATTACGAGGTACAAGGAGCTGCAAATGAGTAGAAGAACGAACATTGCTTTAAAAATACCATTCCGTAAATTACGTTGCGACAACTCGGATATTGTAGTCTCAACATAGTACGTAGATATAGGTGAGTGCCAGCACGGGTAGCATAAAGGAATGACAGTTAAAAGAAGAGCGGAAGAAAATAAATTTCAGCAATAGATATACGTGTTTCAATCAAACTGACCGACGAATATACCGTACAAATGTAGTAGACTATTGACTTATTTTTAGAATCGCCGCTTTATGTGAGACTGTCAACTTTTTTGTGTTTTGTTCAAGCACCAGCTATAGCACTTATAAAGATAAACACATATGAAAATTATGAATTTCCTATCCAAGCCGTTACGTGTATGAACAGTGAAAAGCTAAAAGTGCCGTATAAGCCCTGCCTCGAGCGCGAAGTTTCTATCTTACAAAAATGTTAGTGTGAACAAACGTGCTTATTGAAACGTTCGGTCCAGCTTGGCTCACAAACAAATGATGGAGCAGCGCCACGCGCTGCTTGATATAATGGTAGCAGTGGGCATGCCCTCTGGAGGTTACCCAGGTCCCTGGCGCTAGCTGCTGCTGTAACATCACTTCCCCCAAAGTAAAGGAGAGTACTGTTACACGGGCTGTCCCACTCTATATTCGGTTACAAGTTAAGAAGGTAGGAGAAGCTCCTCCCACAAGCGTGGTGCGCCGGTTTCAAACCCCTCCGCAGTCGAAAGAAGAGTTCACTGGAAACGCTCCTTGTTTCGCTTCAATGGATAGATAATGGCCACAGAGTGGTGCCAACTTGTCTCCGACTCCCATTTTTTAAAAAAAGCGACCTTTGTATTCATCAGAGAGGGAACCGAGCCACTGAAAGCAGCCTTTGTATCAATCAGAGGGGGAAGCTAATCCCCGAAAGTCGTCTTTGTTTCCATCGGAAGGGGATGACTCTAATCTCCCTCTCGTTGCTTCCACAAAGCTAAGTCAAAGTCGAAAGCCGTGACGTCGCGCGTTGGCCGCGACGTCACGGAAACGATGGGACGCTATGGGATGCGGAGGTGGCGGAGGGATATACGATTCCCTTTAAGGGGCATTTGCCGCTACCTTCTTGACTTGTAACCTACACTAGCCGACCTCCAGAGCGCTGATGACTTTTGCAACATCCATTCTCTCCAAAGTCAGTGAGAGTACCGCTTCACTGCGCGTCGCCCTTTAGCCGTCCCCCGGAGTACGGGGGGCTTACATTTGTCTAAACTGACCGTTTGCTCAAAGGTCTGACTGCAGCAGACCCTGGGACTCTTGAGGAGTCGACCCATAAATAGCTCTGCCGGGGAACGCTCTGTGACACCCTAAGGTGTAGCTTGGTATGCTAACATCACCCTTGCAATCCGGCATTCAAAATCTCTAGGCTGCGTCTTTTTGAGCTTTTCATTAAAGAGACACTGACGCCCCCAATTTTTTTTAATCTTTTGTCAGGTGATATATTATGGTGTAGGAAGACTACCGAATTAATATTTTGCAACAAAGTGACGTATATTTTTATTAAAGCCAAAAAACGCCACTGCTCGAAATCGAAACTGAAAGCCGCGCGCGGAGGCAACAGCTCCTAAAAACTAAGGCCACAGTGCTCTTCTCGTGACGTCGCAAAGGAAGGCCATCGGGGGCGCGCGTCGAAGCGAATGCAACGCGCGTAGATCGACCGTCGTAACGCGCTTTTAGTCATATACGCGTGTCATATTAGCTAAAATGAATGCTGCACACAGCAACGGGGATAGAAAACATTTTGTTACACGGGTAAAATATTACTCCCTAAATAATCGGTGCGAAATGGCACGAGGTATGCGTATCAGACGTCTATAGAAAAATGCGATTGTGTTGCGTCGAAGACACTGAGTCACGGAATTATTGCTGCTGGAATGCATATTTTATACAGAAATACTTCGATAAAATGGCGAGACATGCAGTGATTGGACAGAGCAAAACAAATCAGAGTTATAAATCAGGTAGACGCAGACTTGCACGTTGTTCAACTACTTTTCTCAAGTTAGTGTAGTTTAACTACTTTTCTGAGTAGTTTTAGTAACTTTCAATTAAATTTTTGTTTCGGTGATTAGTAGTTAACTTTAATTACTTTTTGCGAGTAACTTCTACTCAAATCAGAAATTACTTTCGAATGTTAGTGGTTGTTTTGTCTATCAACAAGCATTTATGCACAAAAGAAATAAGATGTTGGAAGGTCAGCTGATAGTTGCAAAGAGGGAAAAGCATGAGGCGTAGCAAGGGGGGGGGGGGAAAGTGGTTTGGAGAGTCCGAAACCCCAAAAAAGTTTCACGAGCCCCCCATTGCAACAACACTGCCACGAGGCGCGGGGAGCGAACAGACACGATTGACGCGAGAGAGGTCGAGTAACTGTGGGATCAGCGCCGAAGACTGGAGTTTCTTTGTGTCCCGAAGCTCAAGGAGTCTTGACCCATTTGAAGAAAGGGCTGGACTCTGCTTCTGCCCAACGTAGGAACTCTCGCCCACTACAGGAGGTGTACACACTCCACCCTCTCTCAAAGGAGGCCACAAAATGCATCACCCGCTTTGAATTTCATCTGGTGCTCTCGCAGTTTGTGCTGTACTCGAAGAGTCGCGTGCTGAAGGGCAACGCAAAGTTGACCTTTTTGCGTTTCCTTTTCTCCCAAAACTCAGAGTATGCAGATCATCAAAGATTCGAAGATCGTTCGAGAAACCTTAGTAATTCCCTCAACGTTTATATATAAAAATAATAAACAAACAGTGTTGGGAAGTACTCTAAGTACATGGTCCCTCAAATACAACTGGGTACAAAATTTTTACTTTACTTGAAGTACATTATCTGAGCATGTACTTGTACTGTACTAGAGTTTATTTTCTGGTACTTTCCCAGGAAAGTAAAACTCCCGACTACAATATACATTCCCGAAATCGGAAAACAAAAAATGGCATATCGTCGTGTGAAAACGCTCTCTTTCGAGACGTCATCTGGTCATTTCGTTGAGTGAAGCAATGGCGGCTATAAGACAGACAGAAAGAAGTGCCTTATAAGTTGATTGCGTCAAACAGCTTGTCAGCGCAAGTAAAACTATTCTGTGGCTACTTGACTTCATACAATGTTTGCTGTCATTTCCGTAAAAAATTGATGCACCTCCCATTACCCCTCGAGCAATGCATACCACTTAAAAGAACACTGTATAGGGAATGAGAGGGCATCATGGAAGATTGTGTAAAAAGCACTTGTACTTTAGCTTGAAATATATTGCATTTATAGTACGCTACTTCAAGTACATTGCATCCGGTGTACTTACTACTTTACTTGGAAGTACATAACCTCTCATTTACTTTAGACTTTAATTCAAGTACTTTTTGATGCACTTTACTCAACACTGTAAACAAGCCAACACCGTCTAAAAAATCAGGCGCAGGCTGTGCTAAACCTCAAAGCAGAAAAGATACATTCGCAGTACATCATTGACCAAAAAAACAAAAAAAGTACAAAACAATTACGCACGCAGAAGTAGAACCAGCTATTAAGAGCATTTCTGTGTAAAAACAAGCCGATTCATATTTGGCTAGCACAATCTTGCTAACGAAGCAAAACCTATGTACTTTCTTGTTATAATAGAAAAAAACATATACAAGTAACTACAAAAGAAATTTGCTACTTTTTTACGGTAATTAGTAATTTACTCAATTACTTTCCATTTGAGTAACTTCTACTCTACTCAAATTACTTTTGAGGCCAATACTCAGTAACTTAACTTAATTAATTTCTTGAGTAACTTGTACATGTCTGGGCAGACGCAGTCAACGCGGACACGGCGAGACAAATGTCACGAGCATGTAAGTGATATTTTCGCGTGCAGTCACTGATTTATTGCATTATACCCCGGCCACATGGCAACATTAATGTAATTTCGATCGAATTACACTATAAAGTCAACAAATCAACTTGGGACGCTCGTATAATCACTCAAGACCGCGAGCTGATTAAATCCCATATCATTTAATGAAAATATATTAACTTTTCCGTGTGGCAGGGGTACTAAACTTACCATTTACAGTCAACTTATTTACTTCTCCCTATGGGCTCGAGCTCCCTTAGAACAAAGTATAACTTATTTTGTATGCAATAATACTATAACCTTAACACTGTTAAGATTCTAGTATAAACGCGGTAAAGGCAATAAAAAAATTAGTATAAATAAACACATAAGCACAAAGAGTGCACTTTCAATAATCACTCAAACTTGTTATTCACATTTTAGTAAAAACTAGATTACCACGCATATTTATAATGTCTACGCAACAGCACACGAATAACGACAAAGTACAAAATTCCATTCTATCACGAGATTTAAAAAAAGAAATTGCCTGCAGCGTTTTATTCGCGTTTTACATGACCAAGAAATTCCGTAAATAAGTTGTTTCTCATCTGTCGATCGTATCGATACGTCCCGCGATATCCGCCACGAAAACATTTGAACACGAACACCAAGAAGTCTCTCTAAGTCGAGAGAGGGGTCTATTGATAATCGACCAGTATTATCGTTGACTAGTTGGCACACATGTCACTCAAACCGTAGCAGGACTTGTTCCGCGAATTCATGTAAATGCCGTATTATCAAGCTATCACAAAAAAACTACCCGAGACTGCGGTGACGACAAAGAAACGACGGGAGGGAAAAAAGTCTCAAAAGAACCACACACGACCGCACCGGCAGCAGTGTCGGACAAGAGGTTTAACGCTGTCAACCCATCTCTAGCTCGTGTGCGCTCCCTGAGGTGATGACTTGATTTTTTTCGGTTCCCTTCCCTTCTGAAACGTCTCAGCCTGCCTTTTTAGACAGTCAGGAGCTCACACACAACGTAAAATTACCAGAATCGGAGCCCGTACGAGGGCAGAAAACGTTGGAGCGCACCGGTTCATTCGAAAAGTGTGGGCAGCTTCGGGACTGCACGTAGTCCCGCGGTTACGGGGATAATCATACATATAAAATTGGTACTTTCAACCTTGGTAGCGCTTTGTATATTACGTTTATATTATGTATATAATCAATTGTACAAGACTGCGCTTTTAAAACGTATAATAATGTCAGATAAACACTCCAGAACACCACCGTGCCACTCGACAACGAACGTTTTTTTCATGTCGATGTTAGAAATTTTCTTACATAGTTGTGCCATGGACTTCCTTCTCCGACGTTGTGACGTAAACACTCGGAGCGTTACGGCCTTTTTTCTAGGAGGTTTTGACGGAGGTCAGAGAAGTGGAGAGGAGAGAGGGGGAGGGGGCGGAAGTCACGTGACTACACCCGACCGCGAACTTTTTTTTCTCTTCCGATTTGTTTTTCTGTGCGCATCAGACGACATGCGTGGTAGGAACTGTTTGCCGTGCGATTTCTTTGCAGTTATGTTTTTTCCGCTCGCTGTTCTGTACTTCAAGATGAGTTGTTATGTACATTGAGAAGTTGGAGGTGAATAGTGAGTGCCCGTGGTGAATTTCTGTGATCGGCTGCGAAAAGAATACCCCGAATCTGTTGTGTGAAGAGCTTGCTCACATGTCCTGCGTCCGAAAAAATGGCATTGTGCGGCCGAGTGCCCACCAGTTTCCGAAAGATCAATGGGATCCGGACCAATGCCGGGCTGCAGTTCCTGTAGAACGTTTACCGGCACCTCGGAAAAGGGACGCTGCCCGATATATATGATCCTTGCATTTTGTGGAAAGTGATTACATTGATTTCGCACGTGTCACAAAGGAATTACCATACCATTTAGTTCAGCGACGTTTCGTCCACAACTTTCTTTTTATTGATAATTGTATAAATTAAACGTAAATATCGCAAAATGTTAAAAAAAGGCCAAAATAATGGTACGCTTTTACTGGGGATTGAACCCGGTCCCGCCGCGTGTGAGGCAGACATTTTTCCGCTGCGCCACTGGGGAAACATTTTTGTTCGTGATAATGTAGCGCGTCAACTGTAAGTTGGAAACTTTGATGCCAATTTTCCTCCAGCAAAGGCTCTCCCGGGTCGAAGTCGGGAAGCACCACGCATTGGCCACATTCGCACCTAGTAAAGAAATCGTACGCGTGCATATTGAACTCGAAGTGCACACTTCGTGCTTGAAGTTTGCGCGAGCGATGTCTTCAGCCACGAGAAGGGGGCCACGGCTCGGCGACGTGTTTGTGCAAATTATTGGTCGGTCGGAAGTGTCGTACGGGATGAATACCAATCCTTATGATCGGTCCCAAATTTCTCTTTCATAGGCAGACAGAATTCGCCGGTACCGCGAACGACAGTTCTGAAGTAGAGGTCCCACGCCCGTCGTCCGCTGCCATCGCCGTCCCCGCGAGTCACACGATACGCGAAACGACGCGCAGTGAACGCACAGAATGCTTCCCATTCTCTGTGCAACTTCTTTTTGCAATCATCGCAACTGCAGCTTTTTAGAAGCCGCGAAAAATGGGTTTCATACTTTTTTCTATTTTTAATATTGGGTATGTGTCTTGAATAGCCAATGACTTTGATTAAATTTGGTGGTTGTGCTAAACCTTTGAAAACGGCCCGTGACCACGCAAAAGGGAGTGAGCGTTACTCGAACCGGCCTGTTCTTGATCGGCTGTTTTCGGGCGGAAAGAAATCGAATTTCGAGCCACAAATTGTGTTCTTGGTGGTTGGCTCTCATACGTCACGTACAACTAAAAAGCTCGACCAGCACAAATACCCTTTCAGTGTCACTTTAACTGTCTGAACTACTCTTTCGGTTGCCCCATTGGATGCTGGATGACATGGCGGTACCAGGATCTGCCGCACTCCATTATGTGCCATGAACACCTTCTTCTGTTAACTTGTAAATGCAGGACCATTGTTGCTCACAACAACATATGGCTTGCAAAGATGATTCATAGGTATGCAACCGCTGCCTCCGCTAAAGGTGACTAAAGGCGGGCTAACTAAACCTACTTGAAATAAGCGTCCACCAGTACCAAAATATAAATACCTTGGAATGGGACTCCAAACTCCCTTTGGAGACGCTACTACATGGAGACGCCACCTCCGGAAAGAGACAGGTGTTCCGTTCCACTGTCCTTTGAAAATTAGGATATACATGACAGATTTTGCATGTGCCCACACTGGTTGGAATGTCTCCATCGATGCCGGCCACCAAACGTGACTTCGGCCAACCAGCTTCATCGTCTCGACACCTGGATGGCTCTTGTGCAGCAGGTTCAAAACGGACGCACTCAGCGAAGCCGGCACAACCACGCGGTTGCATTGCAGGCAGCGCACAGTCCCCCGTCACAGAAAACTCCTCCACGCGGTTTGCGAAAGGCCGGCATCCAGCTGCAGATGGTGGATGACCTACAAACCACAGTGCGGTACGCAACATTGCCAATACCAGATCTCGGGGAGTTGCTACCTCGACTACCGCAGCCAACAAAATACTTCTGTAGACCCTCCAGCATGAAGACATTTTAGGATCTTGGCTCGTCCAAAGGTGTGACGAAAAAAGGCAGCCGGCTTAGTGCATCAGCATTGTATGAGCTAGCTTGTGGCCTGTAGGATAAATTGTAGTTATAGCCACTAAGTGTCATCCCAGGTAGCACGCCAGAGGAATGCCCAACTTGGGCAAAGGTCTGGCAAACATAAGGGCCCAACTTTGGCGCAGTTAGGTTTTTGCACCATGGCAATCATCAGTGCCAAAGTACGGTGCCTAACTATAGCCTTAGTTGGGCGATCCTAGGGCATGCCAAAGTTTGGCTCTTCTCTGGTACGCCAGAGGAGTGCCAAAGTTGGTGCCATACTTGAGCCATAACTGCCAGAGCAACGCCGAATTTGGGTATTTCAGACATGCCAAAGTTTGGCGTTGCTCTGGTCTGCCAGAGGAGCGCCAAAGTTGGTGCCATACTTCAGCCATAACTGCCATAGTAAATCCTAATCTGGGAATTCGGGGCATGCCAAGGTTTGGCGTTTCTCTGGTCCGCCAGAGGAGCGCCAAAGTTGGTGCCATACTTGAGCCATAACTGCCAAAGCAACGCCGAATTTCGGTATTTCGGACATGCCAAGTTTGGCCTTTCTCTGGTCCGCCACAGTTCTGCCAAAGTAAGTGCCAGACTTTAACCATAACTGCCAGAGCAACGCCTAATTCGGGTATTTCGGCCACACCGAGTTTGGCTTTTCTCTGATCCGCCACAGTTGTGCCATAGTAAGTGCCAGACTTGAGCCATAACTGCCAAAGCAACGCCTAATTTGGGTATTTCGGACATGCCAAGTTTGGCCTTTCTCTGGTCCGCCACAGTTCTGCCAAAGTAAGTGCCAGACCTGAACCCTAACTGCCAAAGCAACACCTAATTCGGGTATTTTGGCTACGCCGAGTTTTGCTTTTCTCTGGTCCGCCACAGTTGTGCCAAAGTAAGTGCCAAACTTGAGCCATAACTGCCAAAGCAACGCCTAATCTGGGTATTTCGGACATGCCAAGTTTGGCTTTTCTCTGGTGCGCTACAGTTCTGCCAAAGTAAGTGCCAGACTTGAGCCATAACTGCCGCAGTAAATCTTAATTTGGCGATTCGGGGCATGCCGAAGTTTGGCTCTTTTTGGCTACCCACTGAAGTGCCAAATAAGTGCCTGGCAAAGAAAGCCGAGAGGCCTGCCCAAGTTTGGAATATCCCTGGTGTGTCACAGAAGTGCTCTTTCACGCGCCCAAGACGAGAATTAAATTAAATAAGCGTTGGAAACACGATGGTCAGATGTCATCACCTCCGTTTTCAAGCAGCACGGCAATACTTTGCAGTATCGTGCCAGTACCGGCCGAAAGCCGGTTCCAATATCGCTCAAAGATCCAGTTTTGCACCACCGTTTGATATCCGGCACGTACTGCCGTACAGCCGTTTTGCCCCGGCCTAGCGTTCGCGCAATATTGTGCGAATACTCTACGATGCGTCTGCTCCGTATTGGCCGAACGTCGTGCAAATACGTGTACGTTGCATATCATTTGTTGCGTATCAAATCACATATACGGACAAACAAAATTTTTTCGATCGCTCCCAGAAGTTTATTAAACCACTATCATTACACACAGTCTATTCTCGACATATTTTCAAAGGTCACACTTCTCTGTAAAACGAAAAGCAAATTATAAAATAAAATTAACACTGTCCTCATGCCAAGCAAAATTCATCACACAAAAACCGCGGATATTGAGAGGAAAGCAGGGCTACTATCAGAAGCATGCTTGCAGTGTACTTACTAATAAAAGAGCGATATCATGTAATCCTTGATAGATGCATAATCCAACTCAGGCACCCCACAAACACACTCGAGAAAGAAGGCTGAGCACATTCAACTGACGTCTCGTCGTCGGCGAAGAGCAGTTTTTGTCGAAGCGTGTCCAACAAACACATCACAAAAATTCCACGAACTCCGGTGAAAAAAACGGCTGTTACCAAAAAACTGGCATGGACGTATTCCGGCCGTTTACGACGACAAAACACGGCCGCGTCTGCAACGCACGAAAGCAACAGAACACTGAAGAGCGCATTTCAAAAACCGGACCTACGTGGCCCGCCCATTTCTATAACTAGGCAAACGGCGAAAACAACAGCCCAGAGATCCCATCAGCGTGACAGAGAGAGTCACGTGAAAAAAATTTTGTCCAAACGTTTTAGTCCTACGCTTCCTACGCAGAGAGGTCACGCTTTTCGCTCGCACCTTTTTGATTTGCTTAAAGCGGCTGTCTCGCTCGCTTACAGCCGCACGAAGACACAAAAGCAGGTGGCGAGGATTTGCAAAAGGCGAGGCCGAAGGGGCAACAACAACGCAGCTAAGCTCCCTCGGCATTTTCGACGCTTTAGAGTAAAAAAACAAACAAAAAACAAACACAACTTATAAAAAAAAAACCTGCTGTACAGCCAAAGCTACAGGGGAGAGAGTGTATCCCGACCTGTTCTACAGTATGGAAATAAGGGACGGGGGAGTCCCAGCCCTTCTTTGGAAAGAAATGGAACGGATTGAAAGGAAAGGCCGCTTCTGCCGGTGACCTTGTCGCCTTGCCATAGTCTGTCAGCGTTCGGCTTCCATTGTGGGCCTCAGAAAGATAATCTTCTTTCTTGAGAGCGAAATGGAAGGGGTGCTTATGTTTTGCGGGCTTGTCGCCCCCCGATAGGCTTCAATTATTTCTCTCCCGACTCGCTCACAGTGACCTCCCATGGCTGTCGTGCCGGCGAAATTAGGAGCGCAGCCGGGACATTTCCTCCCGTGAATGACGATCGGGTGCTGAGAATCCGAAGTAGCTCTTTCGGCGTCCATTTGATTCAAAAATATACGAAAGAGTCAGACAAAGAGGACGGACAGGGCAAACATCTTTCGACTTTCAACACATAGAGGTCTTTATTGTCAGGCTGACAAGCAACGAGCTGCCGAAGATTTGGGGAAACGGTTAGTGGGAAAGATTAGACCAGCGAGAGAGAGGGGGGGGGAGCAAAGAAAGGAGCGAAGGGGGCGGGAAAGGAAGTAAGGGAGGTGGGGGGCGCTTGGCGTGGACAGGAATCTCGTCCCGAAAACTCTCCGAGTCAACGCCCGCCATTCCGGGCCGTCAAGGTCGCCAACTCCGACCCCAGGAAGGTCATCTCTCTCTCCGAGAGCAGGAGTGACGGCGATGAGATGTTGCGCGGCGTTCTTCTCATTCTCTTCTCTTTCTCTTCTCATTGTCTGACTCTTTCGTATATTTTTGAATCTATTACCAACGCGCTCAATCCAAGTCCATTTGATGTTCTCGGAGTCGGTCGTTGAGGCATCGCCCCGTTTGCCCGACGTACTGTACCTGGCCCCGTAGGACAGGGGGATCGCGTACACTTCCTCCGCTTCCTCTCCTTCCCCAAGATTTCCCTTTCCCGAACTCCCACGGAGCGGGCGGGCATTGAGCTTGAAGCCGAAAATAAATGTTGTTGAAGTTGAAAGATTGCCCTGTCTGTATCGTCCCTTATGTGTCTCCACTTTCTAAATGTTCAAAAAGCACCAACACGCTAAAACAGAACAAGTTCCGGGATTTCATTTTAATTCCCCAAGTGTGATGCGGGAGCGGCGCCACGGAGCCCCGGTCGTTTCCGCTCTTTGTTATCGCTAGGATTTGACGGTGCCCACTCACAATGCAAGACACGCACAGAGCCACGCTCGCTTTTGCAATGCGCCGCCTAATAATGATATCTGTTGAGGAGACGTACGCACATCGGTCTCGTGCAGCGCTAGCTCGATGGCAGCACTTTCTGTAAAGGCGCATTCACACCAAGGATGTAAGCAGTCGCGCAATGCAACTAAATCGCATCGCAAAAAAAAAAATTAGATGATCACTCTGGCGTGCGCGATGAGCGAGTCCAACACCTTCGTTGGCGAGTCGCTTCTCAAAAACTCTCGCTCCGAACGCCGTTGATTGGCTCAGCCTCTCCGCTAATAGATCGCATCGCAAAAAGTCGGGTCAGCAAGCGACTGCTCAAATCGCGTCGCTTTTTGCCCGCGCTGGTCGCTTTTGCAATGAAAGTTATCGCGCGACTAGATCGGATCGTCGGTGTGAACGCGCCATAATGTCGAACCAGTCTCACGGCACGTCCCGATATTGGCGTGTGTACCTACGCGCGAGTACAACATCCGGCACAATTTGCGTTTGCAAAGCCTGGTCCAGCCGCGTCAAAACGTTCAGCCAACCTTTGGACTGGAGAAATCAAGAGACACCCAAAATAAGATAAAGTGGCCAGCCGAATGAAACTTGATTTCTATTTAATTAAGATGAAGACCACCCGCGTACATCAAATACCTCATCAGCCGAACTCCAAGGCAGTAAGCCTAGTTCTGGCACTTGTTTGGCAACTTTGGCCCGTAGCTGCCAGATCACAGCCGAACTATCGTGAAGCGAAGCCTAACTTTGGCACTTGTTTGGCGACTTTGGCCCGTAGCTGCCAGAGGACAGCCGAACTATCGGGAAGCGAAGCCTAACTTTGGCACTTGTTTGGCGACTTGGGCCCAAAGACGCCAGATGTCAACCGAACTACAAGGTAGTAAGCCTAACTCTGGCACATCTGTGGCGATTTTGGCCCGAAGGTGCCGGATGACAGCCGAACTATCAAAAAGTGAAGCCTAACTTTGGCATTTGTTTGGCGATTTTGGCCCAAAAATGCCAAATATCTGCCGAACTACTGGGCAGTAAGCCTAACTCTGGCATTTGTTAGGCGATTTAGGCCCAAATATGCCAGATTAAAGCCGAACTACCAGGCAGTGAAGCCTAAGTTTGGCACTTGTTTGGCGAATTAGGGCCAAAATACCCAGACTGTTGCCAAGGGAGGTCAGGTTTGGCTCTACTTTGGCTTCTTCGGCCTTTTCAATGCCCTAAACTGCCAGACAAAAGCCAAGTTTTGGCCCATAACTCGGTGCTACCTGGGATCGCCCATCGCATGCACTCGTGGTGAAATCTAGACGGATGCGAATGTCGTTCCCGATCAGACCAGCAAACGCTTGTGAGTCCGATAGACACTTCAACTGGCCTTCCCCATACGAATTGCTGAACTACTTCATTATAACCAGATTTACCGCCAAGGCCTCCTTGGCCAGTTGGCTCTAGTTCTTTTTGGCTGCACTTAACCGACGTGATACGGAACGCCTCCGGTCGCACTGCACTTGAGTCCACTCTATGCGCTGTAAAGCACTCGGGGCTTGTCCAAGTAGTCGATCTCCGCTGGAGCCATGCGTCGCCCAGGACATCGGGCAGAGTTGGTAGCGAGCCAGGGTGTCTCGTCTCAAACTGTTTATTTACATACTATGTACAGTCTGCCGTTCGGCATGAGAACAACATGAGAACACACAGAGAGCGCGTAAAACCGCTCTTTTTATAAGGTCCCCTTTCCCTACGTCCCTAGGCCAGGACGTCGTTCCCCAAATGGTCAGGCTCCGCCCACTAGCACGCACATATACACACACAGAGGATAATTGCTCCGCCGGTTCCTCAAGGCTTGTAGTGGCAGCCGTCTCCTCAGGGACGCTTGAGATTTGACCTTGCTTCCTGGATTCTAGGTCGAGGTGACGCCGAGAACGTCATCCCCAAACGTCCAGGCACCGCTTATGAGCACGCACAAACGCACACACGAGTTAATCGTTTTGTTTACTCCAAAAGGACACGAACGCCCGGAGGATACGGTCCCCCTCCTTAATCGGGACGGAAAGGACCTTGGATGCCGATAACCGGGCAGTTCTCGTTCACGGCTTATCTCCCTCTTGCGGCTTAGCAGGGATCACCGTGGCCGTTGGTTCCTGCTTGGCGCCTCGAGGAGATCGCCTTGCCTTTTCAGCACCTTACTTGAGCCGGTATCGACGACGGCTTGTCTGGCTCTTTTGTCGACGGTACGGATGTTCACCCTGGCAGCGTCGCAGATAATCCTGGCTCGAGGTTGTCAGCGAAAGTCGTGGCCTCGGGAATGTTGGAGAAGGGGTGGCGTTCCGCGTCCAGGTGCGGCCGCGAAGGTCGTTCGTTACAGCTCCTCCACGCAAAGGCAGATCTCGGAAGGGGAGGAGTATCAGCTGCTTTCCTGGAGAGATCAGCTTCGAGATCGTCGTGAGCAGCCAACACAACAACAGAAACACGAACCGCTACAACCAAATCCAGCGAGCGACAACACCCTCTCCCCAACCGCCAGGCCTTTTTCTGCGGCAATAAACCTATCACTTTTTATGTCATTGACACCACCAAGAAAAGCCCGCCATAGGGCAACATTGCACAAAGCGAAATTGCTGACACGTGTGAAGATTACAAAAAGTAAAAGAAAATGCAATGCAACTCTTAAATTTTGACCCAACTTGTAAGGCAAAATCCAGAACCAATAATCTCAAAACGACCTGCTAAGTCCGTCTACGTTGGAGTTAGCCGCCCCTTCTTGTACTTAACCGTAAAGGTTAATTCTTGCAAAGCCAAACTCCACCGCAGAAGTCGGGCATTCTTTGTCGACATTTGAGTTAGCCAAGTCAAGGGGCAGTGGTCGGTGACGAAAACGAACGGAGCTCCGTACAGGTAACATGAGAGCCCTTGAGTTGCCCAGACGAAAACGAAGCAAGAGGACTTGATCGCCCTCCCGGTACTCGCGGACACGGGCGTTTCGGTCGTGATACCGTTTCGCTCTGATCTGTGCCTCGCGCATATTAGCCTCCGCCATCTCTCTCGTGCCTCGGGATCGCTCTAGCAGACCAAGAATGTACTCCACCACGCTCGGATCGGATCCCTTGGTCTCCCAAGTTTCGCGGAGCAGCCGCAGTGGAGTCCGCAAACACCGTCCATGCATTAGTTCGGCCGTGCTGAAGCCGGTTGACTCGTGAGTCACAGAGCGCAGTGAGAACAACATTGCCGGCAGGCAGGCGTCCCATTCGTTCCCAATCTCATAAGTTAGCGCCCTCGGGACCCGTTTCACAACTGAGTGACACCTCTCAACACTGTTTGACTGCGGGTGATATCCTGAACTGTGTATAACCTTTATACCGCATTTCTCGAGGAAGCCAGTAGTCAAAGCGCTTGTGAAAACGCTCCCTTTGGTCGCTCTGGACCTCTTTGGGGAAGCCTACCCTCGCGAAAATTGACAGAAGTAAGGTCACCACCTCCACCGAACTCCGTGTTGAATATTTTCAACAGCGATCGGTCAAAGAGAGAAGACGACGACGATCACGAGAGCCGCCTTAGAGGCACGCATCAATTTTTTTTATCCGCCACGGTGCGAGCTTGAAACGGGCATCGTCTCATTAAACCCATTTCCATGCTTTAACCAGGAATATCGTCCAGTTATTTTACAGAAGATTTGGTGCCGAAACCCGGGAACTCGTCGCCTCATCAGCGGCCCTTACCAGAACCGGAGGACGATCTGACGACATGGAACGGGTCAGAACGAAACGGACGGCTCGTCGCGCTCAAACAACCCGGCTAATTCAACGAGGTCAGTACAGTATTTTCAAACGAAGCCTACGACCTGAAAGACCTTATATTGTTGCACGAACGATTGAGCCGCAGCAGCGAGGAGCTCAAGACCCTGAATCGGGAGTTGGAACAATTTGTGGCGGATGGAGATTTAGAGCAAGAATACGAAAGCGTAATGAATTACGAAGACCAAGTGGCCAGCGCTCTAGTGACACTGATGTACCACATTGACCGGCTGAAGTGCAGTCAGGCAGTTGCGGCAGCTCCGGCGACGTCTCAAACGGGAGAACGACACCGCGAGGAAACTCCAACGTTGGTGGCAAAGCTACCAAAGTTGGAGATGCTGAAATTCGACGGGCGCATCGGAGAGTGGCAGTCCTTCTGGGGTATGTTCATCAACACCGTCCATGAAAATGCGCAACTGCGGAACATCGACAAGTTTCAATACCTGAGATCACTTCTCACCGGAACAGCTGCCAAGGCTATCGCTGGCATTCAAGTATCGGACTCCTGCTACTCCGACGCCGTGGAAATTCTAAAGGGACGCTTTGGCGACACCAAACTTCTAATACAAGATCACCTAGCTAAGCTTCGGACTCTGCAACATGTCAAATCATCTAGCGACATATTCGCCCTGCGCAATGTATTTGACACGGTTCAGATCCACATCAGAGGGCTGAAAGCTTTAGGAGTCGACGCCATTTCGTACTCGGCTATGTTGTACGAGATTTTGTTGAAGGTTTTACCAAGCGACATCGTTATCGAGTATTACCGGCGACAAAGCTTCAGTGGCCCAAGCACATCGGCAACAACATCGGCAAGCGGTGACCTAGACGGAATTTTGGGACATTTGAAGGTCGAAGTAGAGATTCGAGAAAGGAGGCATGGTTCAGACCGAGCTACAAAAGACAGTGGTCGGTCTCCTGAACCCACTGTAATACCATACTCGATGCCATCAGCAGCAGTACTTCACAATCGTTCGAAGCCGTCGCCTACAGATTGCTTTTTCTGCGGCTCGCAGACGCACAAGACGGAAGAGTGTGACGCAGAAAGGTCTTTAGAAGAAAAGAAAAACAATCTCGCACAAGACTGGCGCTGTTACAAGTGTACAATGAGAGCTCATCAAGCACGGAACTGCAGACGGCGTATATCGTGTGGCACGTGCAAAGGAGGCACGCGACAACCATGTGCGACCCCCGCAGAAGGAGGGCGAAGGACAACGCCCAAGAGGAAGATTCCAAGACATTAAATGCCTTCACTGCTGACAGCATCAGAGGAAAGGAGAAGCCGCAAGTCTTGGTGCAGACATTCAGGTCATGGGTCGCCGGTAATGGAGCCTACATCTATGCGAGGGGAATTCTAGACGGTGGGAGTCAACGGACATTCGTCCGAGAAGACGTTTCTCGTCGATGCAAAATGCGGGTGCTCGGTGAAGCAAACCTCAACATTAACATCTTTGGATCAACCCAGCCGCGAAAGCAACAAAGACAGATCGTTGAAGTGAAATTGAAAAGTCAATACCATCAGACAGAGTACGTCCTAGAAGCGGTTGAGGTACCACATATTTGCAACGACATCGAGGAGCTCCCAGTAGACCTTGGATTTATACAGTCTCTGCAAGAGCAAGGCAAAAGCCTCGCAGATGAGTGCCTATTTGCAGGAACCAACGCTGCTGAAGGTATCAGCTTGTTGATTGGAGCCGACCAGCTTTGGAAAATTGTCAAGGGAGAAGTCACCCGAAATACAGACCAATCGATAATGGCTGTCAATACGCGCCTTGGATGGACTGTGCAAGGACCGACGGAAGCATCGTGTTCCTTGACGAACCAGTCAAACGTGGTTGCCTGCGCACTTCGTACAGACGCACTTCAAAAAAAAGAAGAGAGAAGCTTACAAGCCTTTTGGGACCTGGAGCACATTGGAATTTCAGGCACTATGGTCAAGTCAGCGTATGAAGACCAGGTACTCGAACGATTTCAGGAATCAGTTCGTGTCAGCGAAGGACGGTATGAAGTATCCCTTCCGTGGAAAACCGACTTGACGAAGCAGCTCGACAACAACAAAGACCTGGCAGAAGCTAGGCTGCGTGGACTGGTCCGCAAGCTGCAGAGAGACAAGGTCCTTCTAGAGAACTACGACAGCGCTATTCGTCAGTACCTGCAAGACGGTCACGCAGAAGTTGTTCCCGACGCAGAAGCAAATAACGTCATGAATAAGCCCGAACATCTCTACTATATGCCACATCATGCAGTACTGAGAGAACAGTCTGTCACAACAAAAGTGAGAATAGTTTTCGATGCGTCCTCGCACAAACAGGGACAAGACAGTCTCAACTCTCATTTGGAAACAGGCCCTAAGTTGTCAGACGAGCTGCTGCAGATCCTACTGCGGTTCCGAACTAGGAAGGTTGCAATGACAGCAGACATTCAAAAAGCGTTTCTACAGGTTTCAATCAGGACGGAGGATCGGGATGCTCTTCGTTTTTTTTGGTTCGCGAGCGCACCTCGGACGGTTGGGACCCTACCGCCATTGCAAGAATGGAGAATGACGCGCGTGCCTTTTGGAACTACTTCTAGCCCCTTTTACTCACAGCTACGCTCCAGCACCACTTTCAGAATATTGACAGACACAGAGAGACTGCCGAGATGTTGGCGAAGTCATTCTATGTCGATGACCTCCTCACTGGAGCCGAAAATGAGAATGACGCCTTTAAAATATACACGGAAACTCAAGAAATCATGCAAGCGGCTGGAATGACAATGAAGAAGTGGACATCGAACTACAAGGATTTACAAAGGCGTTTCAGGGAAGGTGGCGATGAGATTCCAGATGGACCTGCAGAAAGTACTCCAGAAACAAAGATCCTAGGTGTGGTATGGAGCACGTCCGAGGACACCTTTAGGGTGTCACTAGAAACCGTCCTAAGTTTACTGGAGTCACAAGTCAACACTAAGAGGTTCATTCTCCAAGCATCGGCGCGAATCTTCGATATCATGGGTCTAATTGCACCATTCACGATTCGGGCGAAAATGATCTTTCAGAAGCTGTGGGAACAAAATATTTTATGGGACGCTGAGGTTCCTGTAGAGATCAGCAATGAATGGAGCACGTGGTGCAACGAACTTCATCAGCTACAAGCACTCGCAATACCCCGATTCTTATTCCACGAATTGCGAGGATTGGAGCGGTCTACCGAACTGCATGTGTTCACGGATGCCAGTCCTCAAGCATACGGCGCTGCAGTCTACATTCGATCATCTGACAATGAAGGGAACGTCGATACTCGTCTATTACTAGCAAAGGCTCGTGTTGCCCCACTCAAACGGCAAACGCTCCCACGGTTAGAGCTGATAGGAGCACTCATCGGAGCACGGCTTTTGAGATACGTCCAGAAGACATTTGACACAGAGGACTTCACCTGTTACATGTGGACAGATTCCATGATTACTCTGAAATGGATTCAAGGGCAACCGCAGCGCTGGGAAACGTTTGTCGCAAATCGAGTTGAAGAGATTCAACGGCTGACAGTAAATTCCCACTTCAGGTATTGTCCAGGAAAGGATAACCCGGCCGATTTTCTCACTAGGGGAATTTCTGCCGAAAGACTGAAGGCTGCCCAAGCTTGGTGGGAAGGGCCAGTGTGGCTCCAGAGACCCATTTCTGAATGGCCCGACCACTGCTTTGAAGAAGCTCTGGTGGAGACGAAAGACTGCATACCTGCTGCTGTGCTACCAGCGAGAACTAGCTCTTTCGAGCCGTTGTTCGATCTCCATCGTTACAGCAGACTGCAGAAGGTAATCCGAGTTACGGCCTGGATACTTCGTTTTATGAACAACTGTTCAAGCGAAAAGCTGTCAGCAAATCACCTCTCAGCGGATGAAGTAACCCGAGCAGAACTGTACTGGATAACACATGCTCAAAACACGGTATTCTCTGAAGAGATAGCCTCACTGACAGAAAAACGGCAAGTAAGTAAAAGCTCGAAGATCGCCGAGCTTAACCCCTTTCTTGACGACAAGGGAGTGTTGCGAGTAGGCGGAAGGCTCCAAGAATTGCGTTCCACAGAAGAAGTAAAGCATCCTCTCATTCTACCAGCCACCCACCGCATAACGGAGTTGATAATTTCAAGTGCACACATCCGAGTTCTACACGGAGGAGTTGCTGAGACACTAACGCAACTGCGTGAAAGATTTTGGATTATTCGAGGCAGACAACTGGTAAAGAAAAGTATACACAACTGCCCTACATGCTCTAGATATCGGCTCAAGCCACTCTCAGCACCTACAGCTCCTCTACCTGCTGATCGCATCGAGCCAACAAACCCTTTTGAGGTAGTGGGAGTCGACTTTGTAGGCCCCCTTTATGCCAAGAACATGACCCCGAACAAAGTTTTCATAGCTCTTTTTACGTGCGCGGTGACAAGAGCGGTCCACCTTGAAGTAATATCAAGCATGTCTTCCCAGACCTTCTTGTTAACACTACGTCGTTTTGTGGCGCGAAGAGGTCTGCCAAAGGTCATCTACTCGGACAACGCTCTCACCTTCAAAAGGTTGTTTAAAGACATCAAGGAGGTATGGACAGCCTTACGCCACCAGGACGTTCAAGATTACGTTGCCCACAACCAGATATCCTGGAAATTTAGCGCTGAACGGGCAGCCTGGTGGGGAGGATTTTGGGAGAGGATGGTTCGTAGCGTGAAGTCCTGCCTTCGAAAGATTCTTGGACGAAGTTCACTAAACTTCGAAGAGCTCACCACTGTGGTACAAGAAGTCGAGGCTGCGGTGAACTCACGACCGTTGACGTTTATGCATTCAGAGCACGACGAGCCAAGAGCCTTAACTCCTGCTCATTTCCTGATCGGCAAGCGACTCACAGCATTGCCGTCATCCAAAGACGCCGAGGCGCTACAACGAAGAGCAGATGAACTCACAAAACGCTGGAACTACCGACAACTACTAGTTGCACGGTTTTGGAAAAGATGGATGTCCGACTACCTTCTGCAGCTTCGTTCGGCACATCATGCGAAGCCACAGGAAAATAATCATCTAAAGGTCGGAGACATCGTAATTATACACGAGCCAATGCGTCCTAAAACGATGTGGAAACTAGGACGGATAACGGAATTACATGCAGGTCGGGATTCCCACGTTCGATCATGCGACTTAAAGTTGGCAAGTGGACAAATACTACGACGGCCAGTACAACTTCTTTATTCACTCGAGGTGCCTCGTTGTCCCCTGAGGCGGCAGCCTGTTGAATATTTTCAACAGCGATCGGTCAAAGAGAGAAGACGACGACGATCACGAGAGCCGCCTTAGAGGCACGCATCAATTTTTTTTATCCGCCACGGTGCGAGCTTGAAACGGGCATCGTCTCATTAAACCCATTTCCATGCTTTAACCAGGAATATCGTCCAGTTATTTTACACTCCGTTCCTTCATCGGGACCGCCTCCGGGAACTTGGCAGCCGCGCACATGACCGTCAGAGCATAGCGGTGCGCAGCCTTAGTTGGCGGAAGAGGACCTACCACATTAATGACCACCCGCCTGAATGGCTCGAGATTGTCGGGCACGAGTCTCAGGGGCGCTTGCATTTTTCACTGGGTTTGCACACCCTCTGACAGGCATCGCTGCCCGCACCTGAGACTCGGCATCTCGGGAAGCATCCCGGCCAGTAGAATCCGTGAGTAGCCGATCTTTCGTCTTTTGTTGTCCAGTGACCGGACCTTTCGCACCGTGGCACTGACGCAACACATCCGCTTCGATATTTCTCCGGCACCCACCAGCTGATCAAACGTGCGACCCGACCGATCACGGTAGTGTCGGTACAGCACACCATCTCGGACGGGAAATGTAACGTTTTCCTCATCACGCCCTCCTGGAGGTTCCCAAATCTTATCTAGACTAGGATCAGTCCTTTGTTCCTTGATAAGAACTTCCTTGTTACGACGACACGAGTTTCTCAAAGTTTCCCG